>JABSNV010001016.1:0-109948 GCA_024085815.1 Flaveria linearis
GCAGCAGCAGAGCAGCAGCAGCAAGCAACAACAACAACAACAACAACAACAAACAACAACAACAACAACAACAATAATAATAATATAATAATGACAATAATAAATAATAATAATAATAATAATAATGATATAATAATAATTTATAAATAAAAAAAAACTAGTTAAACTTAATAATGTTAAAACTTAAAAATTAACTAAGTTTGGAAGGTTGTTTTTAAACTATAAAGAAAGATTAAGTGTAAACCACATGGACCATTTCTGTAATTCCACAAAACACCCAACCCCACCCCCATTTTCCCCTTCGCTGAATTCCCGTGTTTTCCTTCACCATTGTCGGCCGGTTTCTCGGCCATTAACGCGCAATACCGACTTTAATAATCGAAAGTAATCCCGCATTAACGATGGTTTGGTCATTTATAAACAACCTCAAGTTTAATTGCATCAAAAATCAACAGAAAACCCATTCAAAGTCCTCGAAGTCGCGGACCTGTAACTCGGACTAAACCAACTTCCGGCCGATTTTAATCCAAATAATAAGGGATTAATGTTTCAGATCACCATTCGAAGCTAACCTCAAGTTTAATTCGATTATAATCATGTTTGAACACCCATCGATCAAATCCAAAGCCGCGACCTGTTCTTGACGAGTTCATCACCAAATCGAACACCATATAGGTAATTCTATACACCCACACACTCGGTTTACCATGGGGAACAAAAGCCCTATGATTATAGACACTATCGAAATCGAATTAAGCTTCAATTTGGTGGGAATCGAACCTAGGGCTCGAAGGTGATTTGGGGTTTTGGTTAATCTGGGTTAAAACAAATTAAAACTGATTGGTACCACGGCTTAGTCCCTTTGTTCACTGGTTCCTGCGCTTAATGTCTAGCAGGAGGTCCCGGGTTCGAACCGGGCCTCCAGCATCTTTTGTTTTTAATTGTTTTTTTTAACATTTTATCATTTAGAAAATTATTATTATATTAATAAATCAAAATAAAAATTATTTGGTTAACTAAATCATTTCAGGAATTATTAAATTAATTTTAAAAAAATATTAAAACTTATGATTGTAAAATTTATTTATTATTTTGAATAACAAAGGTTATAAAACATTAGTAATTATTTTATGTAATTTAAATGCTAAAAAATCTTTTATGGTTCAAATTTAGATTATTTGAAAACATTATAAAGCTACATGTTAAATAACTAATTATACAAATAGTTTTTAATAATTATTCAAATATTAGTTATTCAAATATTAGTTATTCATCTAACTATGTTACATATAATTAATTAATAAGTTGTTCCATAAAATTTTATTTAAGTTCTTGAAACTTATAAAATAATATAATTTTCTATATAATTTATTTTAAGGCTTGATATGTAGGACCATTATATTTGATCATATAAAAGCTTAAAACTTTATAAAATGACTTTAGATAATTTTAAGGCTATTTAAAATAAATATTTAATTATTTACCTTTATTAAATTTTAAATAATTAATTATTAAATTAATTATTTCTTTTTGCACATCATATCTAACTTTAATAATTCAATAAATAATATTGATTAATTACAACTTTATTTAACCAAAACATGAACAATTGTGTTACTTTATTTTATTAGACTTAGTTATTAAAAACCCCCAAATTTCAATTGAAAACCCAATTCGTTTATTCGTTAATCTTCTCTTTAAACTTAACCTTGGAATCAATACATTTAGGTAACGTCGTAAAAGAAACCGTTGGAGCCTCGTTTAAATTCTTATCATCACCTTATATATATCAAGTGAGTTTTCCTTGCCCCTTTTTACTTTAATTCACACCATTTTGGGGTGAAACATGATACTTATACATTATACACTTATAAACGTTTGAGACTTATAAAGCACTTACAATTCATCTTTATATTTTGTCATGGTTATTTGTGTGATGTAAGTGATATATGAGATACATAGTTTGTTACAATCATTAACTATGCTAGCCTGGTGACGTCTTAGATCTTTGGGCCTGACAAGCCTATTTGGTGCTAAAGTCGATGAACTGCCGACTCCTAGGAGCCGTATGCTTGTGCACTAGGGAACCAAATACACTTAGCCAATCTTATATACTTGTAATCAAGTCGAGGTTTGATTGTAAAGATATGTGTTCTATAACCTTACTAGCTTATAACCTATGACATGAATTGCTACTTATAATCTTTTCATATTATGTATGAAAACTTGGGAAACTCACCAACTATTTTTAGTTGACCTTTTATTTTATCATGTTTCAGGTAACCCCGAGTTTAGAGTGATCTTTTGAAGCTTGCAATAAAACTAGGACGTGGACCTAGTTAAATAAATAAAATGCTATGTTATGTTGATTTATGTTTGAACTTATGCGTATTTGAGACTTATGTTTGTAATCACTTTTGAAACTATTAATTTGAATATTTACATTTAAACATAGCGTTATGTGGCGTGAACAATCGTAACTCACACCTCGACGATTCCGTCGTCAAGGTTGGGGTGTGACAGATTGGTATCAGAGCCCATAACTATAGAGATTTAGGTTATTAGAAATGGTGACCTAGACTATAGTTTCATGAACCTCATAGAAAGATCTTTATACTTTGTACTTACATATTGTTTGAATGCTACATAATGCTATGCTTTTGTGCAATTTGATGCCTTAGCATAGGATTGCTTTAGGTATGCTTAAACTTAGTTACTTGTCTCCCTAAACTTATCTTTGACTCTCCCCGAACATAAAACCTCTCAATCTTATTCTCGACGACACGTGGAATCGTATACTAATACTTATGACCTGGATCCTTAGACTCTATGTCTAATTTATATCAATCCCATCAAGGTTTTGATTTCATGAACCAAAGAATTTGTGTGATACATAGACACCTGTATTCTGGATTTCCTGGCAAAAGGCCTTCGGGCTAAGGCAAGCATATCGCATAAATCTCACTACGAGACCAGTTATGCTTACCTGGGGATTTCTGGGATGAGTGATAAACTATGGTCAAAATACACAAATCTCTAAGGCAAATGAGTCAATTTACCTTGACGTGTCAACGTTTCCAAATGGTGATGCGTTACCGACTGGAAACATTCCGTATAATTCATGATTCTTACTTTAACTGCCTATCCTTATTGTCCTTCTACCCGTTCCTAATCCAACTCGTATTTTTCAGCATGTCTCGCCAACTCGGAAACCGAGAAGATCTGATCGTAAGCTTGCCGCCATGATCACCCGGCAAATGGCTGCGGTCATCCCAAATATGATGGCTGAACTCAGCAGCACCATGATTGCCAACGTCACAAACCACAACAACGGCCAAGGGGAAAACAGTGCAACCCAAGGCCGTAACAACCAAACTTGGACCTTCAAGCACTTTAGTTCATGCAAACCTCCCAGTTATAGTGGCAAGGAAGGTGCCACCGGTCTATTAGAATAGTTTGAGGGGATGGAGAACACCTTCGTCAACTGTGAGTGCCCCGAAGCACTCAAAGTAAGGTATGCCACCAGTATGCTGCAGCAACGGGCCTTAACGTGGTGGAACAGCGAAAAGAGAAACCGAGGCCCCGACACAATCTTGGCCTTAACTTGGGAGGAATTCAAAAACATAGCCATCGCCAAGTTTTGCCCGAGAAGTGAAATCCAGAAACTAGAGGAGGAATTCTGGAACCTGAAACAGGATGGCGGGAACCATCTGGCGTATTCTACCGTCATCACGAGCTGAGTATACTGCTGCCACACATGGTGGATACTGTTTCCCGTAATGTGGAAAAATTTATTAAGGGTGTGCCGCCTCAGATTCAGGATGCCGTGGTGGGTAGCCGACCCGCAACTCTGGAAAAAGCCATCACCATCACTGCACAGTTGACGGAGAACCACATCCAAGCGGGCACTATGTCTGCAAAGGGTGCCAAGAAAACTAAGAAGACGACCCCCGAGGAGGTCAAGGAGGTTAAATCTGATAACAAGAAGAGGAAGTTTGTACCGGCACGGAACTACGCCATGGCCGCATCTAAGCCACCCCATAGACAGTGTGTTCCCGGGACTGCGCCGGCCGCACAAGTACCTGTGGCACAAGTGCCTGGGGCTAGGGCCTATGCTGGTCCTCAACCTATGTGCAAAACGTGTAGGTATCATCATCCGGGGAATCAACCGTGTCGTATCTGCACTTTATGCGGCAAATATGGTCATTGGGTGGCAACTTGCCACCGTGCACTTAACAACACCGCAATGGTCACGAACCGTGTTTGCTACAACTGTGGGGAACCAGGTCACTTCCGACCCCAGTGCCCTCGTCTTGTGGGCAATGTTCCACAAGCTCGTGGACATACCTTTAACATCAACGCGAACCAAGCTCAGGCGAACAATGATGTGGTGAACGGTACGTAAATTTCAACCCTATCACTTAGAATTTTCCTTAGATTCGTTGCTTATGTCATTAAGTGCCTATAAAACCTGAACAGGTATGTTTCTTATTAATAAGACGTACGCTTATGTTCTGTTTGATTCTGGAGCCGAAAAGAGTTTTGTTTCATTAGAATTTGAACCCATACTTGCTAAGTCACCTACGAAACTAGAAAGACCTCTCATCGTTGAAGTTGCCGATGGAGAACCGATCACTGTGAATGTCGTTATCCGTGATTGCATCCTAAGTCTTAACGCGCACGATTTTCTTATCGATCTTGTACCGATGAAACTTGGTAGTTTTGACGTCATCATTGGTATGGATTGGTTAGCCAAACACCATGCCGAAATCGTTTGTTTCGAGAAGTGCATTCGTATACCGTTGCCCTCTGGGGATACTTTGAAGGTGTTCGGTGAAAAATCTTCCAAAGGACTTAAACTCATGTCTTGCACTCAAGCCCGAAAGTGCTTAAGTAAGAAGTATATGGCCTTCTTAGCTTACGTGGTCAACACAAAAGTCAAAGGGAAAGAACTTAAGGATGTCCCTATTGTACGAGACTTTCCTGAAGTATTTCCCGATGACCTTAGTGGTTTACCTCCCGTACGTGAAGTCGAGTTTAAAATTGATTTGATACCGGGAGCAAACCCCGTGGCTAAGTCACCATATCGGTTAGCACCATCGGAAATGCAAGAACTCTCCAGTCAACTACAAGAATTGACTGATAAAGGTTTCATTCGTCCTAGTTCTTCTCCTTGGGGTGCACCTGTCTTATTTGTAAAGAAGAAAGATGGGTCATTCCGTATGTGTATCGATTACCGGGAGCTCAACAAGTTGACCATCAAGAACCGTTATCCTCTTCCTCGTATCGACGATCTGTTTGATCAACTTCAAGGAGCTGCTATATTCTCGAAAATTGATCTACGTTTTGGATATCATCAATACGAGTCCATGATGATGACATCCCAAAGACCGCGTTCCGTACTCGTTATAGGCACTATGAGTTTACGGTGATGCCTTTTGGCTTAACTAATGCTCCTGCTGTTTTCATGGATCTCATGAATCGAGTATGCAAGTCTTATCTAGATAAGTTTGTGATCGTCTTCATTGATGACATACTTATCTACTCCAAAACCAACGCCGAGCATGAACTGCATTTGCGACAAGTTCTTGAATTGTTGAAGAAAGAGCAATTGTACGCGAAGTTCTCAAAGTGTGATTTCTGGCTCGAGGAAGTTCAATTTCTAGGACACGTGGTGAATAGCCAAGGAATTCACGTTGACCCTGCAAAGGTGGAAGCTGTGAAGAATTGGTGTGTTCCCACGACTCCGACCGAGATTCGTTCTTTCCTTGGTCTTGCTGGTTATTACCGGCGATTCATCGCCAACTTTTCAAGAATCGCTAAGCCGCTCACTTCCTTAACACAAAAGAATAAACCATTCGAGTGGGGGCCCGAGCAAGAAGAAGCTTTTGAAGCATTAAAGCACAAACTGTGCAATGCTCCTATCTTGACCCTACCCGACGGAAACGATGATTTTACCGTATATTGTGATGCTTCAAAACAAGGCCTTGGTTGCGTTCTTATGCAACGAGGAAAGGTCATAGCTTATGCATCAAGACAATTGAAGGTTCATGAGGAGAATTACATAACACACGATCTAGAGCTTGGTGCTGTTGTTTTTGCCTTGAAGATTTGGAGGCATTACCTTTATGGAACGAAATGTATAGTTTACACCGATCATAAAAGCCTTCAACACGTTTTAATCAAAAAGATCTCAATATGAGACAACGTCGTTGGATTGAGCTGATTATGATTATGACTGTGACCGTTACCACCCTGGGAAGGCAAATGTCGTAGCCGATGCACTGAGTCGTAAAGCCCATAACAAGATGACCTCATTACAAGAAATCCGCGATCGACGACAATGGTTAGACACTTTGAGAGGATTCGATACTGAAATTCGATTAGATGTCAACACGGCTACCGTACTGCTACAAAATTTGAGAATAGATAGTGACATTGTATAACATCGCGTATTTTCGGTGAAAAAAAATGAATAAAAAATAATAGTAATAATAATAATAATAATAATAATAATAATAATAATAAAAATAATAACAATAATGATTTGATTAATAATAGTCCAGGAGTTATTTGGTAAGTTTTAAAACTTAAAAACCAAGTTTTAACCCAAAACCATCAAAACATAAACCACAGGGACCATTTTGTAATTACCACAAACATCCCAACCCCACCCCCCATTTCCCTACGCTGTGTTCCCTGCTTTCTTCCCCACAAATTCGACCACTATCTCACCATTGTCGACCACCAAATTCTTAATAATAATTGAAATTATTGAACATGAACGATCATTTACCTACTTATAATTGACCACCACTCTCAATTTCAATTCAAACAACACATACACCTCCATTTTTTCCCGTTTTCTTTTCTTCCACTGTCGGCCGATTTCTGTCCATAATCACACACAGAACCGCATTAATAATCAAATTAACTTCACACGAACAGCCATCTACCTATATCTAATCTTCTGCAATCCTCAATTGCATTTGAAACACCTTGAAAACACCCCATTCGAATGCCCAAAAACCGCGACCTGCAACTTGTCAAAACCAACATTCCGAGCTCTCTTAATCCGAATTGATTGAAGGGAAATCATCATTTACCCTTGAGGAAGCTACCCACGAAGTTAATTTGATCATAGTCTTCATTTGATCATCATTCGAACCCCACGATTGGTCGCGGCTAACCTTCGAGTTGTGGCATCAAAAATCAAACAATTAACAGGTAATTAACACACCTACATACTCGATTCTTCGTGTGGAACAAAAGCCCCATGAACATAAACGTTAACTGATTCGATTGGTGGTTCAATTTGGGTTCGATCAAACTAGGGTTCATCACGGTTTGGGAGTTTTGGTTAAATCGGTTTAAAGGAATTTCGAACTGGATATTCACCGCGGCTGTATGCCTTGTCCTACCGGTTCCTGTGCCCCATGTTGTCCGAGAGGTCCCGGGTTCGACCCCGGGCAACCTCGTTATTTTTTTTGAACCATTTTTAAGCCTCTAAAAATTATAAAAAAAATTCCTAAAAATTATAAAATGATTTTTCAAACATTAATATTTTTGAAACAATTTAATTATCTTCTGAAATTTATTTTTAACATTTTATCTATTTTAATAAATGTTTTAAATAAATAAAATTACAAATAATATAAAATTATTTATACGAAAGTGGACTCTTAATAATAACTTAATTTGTTAAATATTATTCGACCACTAAATTACTTTTATTTTATTTAAATAATATTTATTATTGTTTAAATCATGGTTAAATATAAAAATTTTATATTTAAATCATTCCAAAAACATTTTCATTTCTTTTAATAATTTAAATAATTAAATATATTAGTTAATTATCATATAATTAATTAATAAAATTAATTATTTATTTTCTCACACTTTCACAATAAAACAAACGGATACGCGTATTGATACGTTATTTTAAAAATTCTAAACATAATCATTTACAATAAATTTATTTTATTTATTTCAAAACATTTTTAACTAAATAAATTATTTAATTTAAACTACCATTCAGAACCAAATGGAAATCCTAATACATTCCCGATTCTCAAATCATTATTATTCTAATTCGAGACACCGTTCCTTAGGTTAATCGTAAGGAAATCGTTGGTGTTTAATCTATCACTTCCAGGTTCTAATATCATCAATCAAGTGAGTATTCATATCCCCTTTTATATCATTTCTTATTTGGGGGAAATCATGTGACACAATATATTCAATCATGATATTCTATTGTTATTTCATTCTAAATTCAATTCAAGACAGGTTATGTTATTACTTGCAATTATGTGAACATACTATGATAAACTGGACGACAGTAAAACCCTAACTCAATCAATCAATCAATCCTGGTATCAATGGTAGATCTACTGGTTTGGGATAATCCACCCCACATGGCTTACGAGTGGTGATTATACAAACCCACCCCATATGAATAGTCGAGTGGTGATTGTGCCAGAGGCAGGAGTCAATCTATGGTTTATGTGTGGAGTCTATTATATGCAAGTGTCAAGTCAAGGGGTTGTTATTGTGTCGGTTTATCTATATGTTTTACTATTGCAATATAAGTCTTAATGTTACCTTGTGAATTGGATTATTCTCAATCAATCAATCAATCTATATGTATACTCAAAACTGTGATTACTCACCAGCTAATTCGTTAGCTGACTTTATTTTCTCACATGATTTCAGGTTAAGCAAGCTAGTGGACTTCTACTTGATCATATAAGACCTGGACTTAGTCAAAACAAAATACAATTACTATTTGTGACTTTAACTGTTGTATTTGTATCTGTTAAATTCATGTTATCCTGTAATCTGATTTTAATATTATTATCACTATTAGACAATCATGAGTTATGAACAATCAATCATTCCCTCGTCCGCTCCGATGATTTCGCCGTCGGTCGGGGTGTGACAGATTGGTATCAGAGCCATGGTTATAGGGAATTAGGTTATTAGAAATGGAATGACCTAGACTATAACTAAGTACCTTCACACATGAGTCCTCTCATGTATTTTATATGCTTAGATAGGATTTTATGTGTCTTACATGTTTATGCTTATTATGTGATTATGACAATTCCTTATACTTTGATTCTTACCTTTCACATACAAATTCTAATCATATTAGATGGCATTGTATGCCTAAATCAAATTGTTCTCAAATTTTAAATTTTGATTTGTTATTCATGGTTTTCAAATCTCATCAAAGTCTGTGTCTTACAACTTGAAACATGCAATGCTGGAAGAGTGGGATGCCTGTATCTCGGGGTGTTCTGTCTAGGCAAGGTATTCGCATAAATCCAAACCAACCGATGGACCTGTTTACCTTACCTGGGAACCCTCGGGATGAGTATCTGCTTATAGGTACGCATGTCTTCAACAAAGTTGTGATTGACCCAATACTTTGATTAGTCAACGTATTCGCTTTGATTTACGAATCAAACGATTACACTCGGAACATCTCATTGTTATTATGCCAAATTCTCGATTGTCGTTTTCATAGCTCATATTAATCCAATTCTCATAAACTATCTTAATGATATTCCAGAATGTCTTCTCGTCGAATCCGTTCACGATCTAGAAACTCTGGCCGTAAGATTTCTGCTATTGTAGCACGTGAAGTTACTGCGGTCATCCCAACTCTACTTACCCATTTGAACCAAGGCAACAATACTGTCCAAAACCCAATTGCACCAAACCCTCCCCGAACTTGTACTTACAAACATTTCAGTTCTTGCAACCCCACTAAGTTCAATGGAACTGAAGGTGCTACTGGATTACTACAGTGGTTCGAAAGCATCGAGAACACTTTCCTAAACAGTGAATGCTCTGAAAATCTAAAAGTCCGGTATGCCACAAGTGTTCTCCAGAAACGCGCACTTACTTGGTGGAACGGGGAGAAACGAACCCGTGGAATTGAAACTGCTTTAGCATTGACGTGGGCTGAAGTTAAGGAGCTCATGACTAAAGAGTTCTGCCCAAGAAACAAAGTCCGAAAACTGGAAGCTGAGTTTTGGGAATTAACCCAAGACAGTGGCGAGAACCTCGCATACACTAACCGATTTCACGAACTAAGCCTTTTGGTACCGCATCTTGCTACCCCTACCTCCCGAGCCATCGAGAAATACATTGGTGGACTACCCATGCAGATTCAGGATACGGTGCTAGGAAGGAATCCTTCAACACTAGAAGATGCTATCAAGCTGGCTGCACAGTTAACCGATAATCATGTGAAAGCCGGTTCCTTAACCAGGAAAGGATCGAAGAAGAATACCGATAAACTTCCTAACGAAACCGTCAAAACCGATCAACCCGAGCTTTCCAAGAACAAGAAGAGGAAGGCTAACTCTCAAAACTTTGCTGTGATTACCCCTGCTGTGCCAATTACTCAAGTCCCCCCAACACATCAACAAGCGGTGAACAACCAATCGCTGATGAGAAAGCCATACACCGGACCCCATCCACTGTGTAACATCTGCAATTACCATCATCCCGCTAACACTCAGTGTCGTCAATGCACAAACTGTGGTCGTTTGGGTCATACATTCAACGTGTGCAGGAGTGCTGCTAAAGCTCCGACCAATGCACCAGTTCACCAACATCCTCCTGCAATTACCCAGGGTCGTGCATGCTATTAATGTGGTGATCCGAACCACTTTCGCAATCGATGTCCTCAACTTATCAGCCTAGTTCCTACGGCTCAAAGACGTGCTTTCAACATCAATACCCAACAAGCTCAAGCCACCAATGATGTGGTGTTGAATAATTCTTGTTCTTGATTTCGTCTTCCTGATTTAATTCAAGATTTGTAATCGTGATTTCCTTATGTTACATTGATGTAATTTGAAAATTTCTAAATTTCTAATTGAGATATTTTTCCTTTCGTTGTTAAGTCGAACTTTGAACCATTTGCACCGTGGGAGATGCAAGAGTTGGCAAGTCAACCTATGACTAAGGACACTCGAATCTCCTAAATGATTCTAACTCATCAAAACAGGGTGATTCCCTTACTTTGGTGATGAATCTTTGTTCATTTCAATAAATGTTTTTCAATGATGTGTTTTATGAAATTTCATCCTCTGGATTAGGGTGATTTCCTTATCTCGGGGACTAACTTCAATTATTCTCTCTGGAACTTGCATTTCACAAATGACATGATCTCACCAAAATATGATTGAAACCCGTACTTTGGTGACAAATGTCAATCTTCGATTGTTTTCTTGTTATTATCAAGCTCAATCATCAAGATACGCGTGAAATTCATACCTTGATGATAATTTCATTTTTATGGATTGTATTTTCTCAAATGAAACGACCTCATCAAGTAGGAGTGAATTCTGGATTTTGATGAAGAAGTCTATCTTATTATATATGTTTTTGTAAAAATTCATCGTTAAGATAGGAGTGATTTCCCTTACCTTAATGGTGAGTTATCTCGTCTTATTTCTGAAGATTCTCAGATTGAACTTTTGATTGGTAAGTTAGTGGCCATACCTTGAGAGTACACCATCAAGTTAGGGGTGAAAACCATACCTTGATGACTATTCTCATTTCTTGATCTCCAACTTACCATGGTTGTAATCAAGTGACGAGATGCATGTAGTAACTTGAAGGCTGAAATAATGTTAGTGTTTCGACCTATCAAGCCAAAGCATGATCTCTGAACTTGAAAAGAGACCCGATCGTTTTAGGTTAATTTTGATTCTAAGCTTGGAACATTTAAATTCTTAAATCAATTTCTTTTCCTTTATTCTCATGTTTTGACTCGATCTAGCTACATCAAACCATTTATTCCTTACTTATCAACTTACATTTTGAGATATCATCAACACCTGATTACGTGATGGTAGTCTTCCTAAACAATCTATTGTCAAGTAAAGATATTATCTCTGATCGTGATGGTCGCTTCATCTCTCGTTTCTGGAAAAGTCTCCAATCAGCTCTCGAAACTTAACTGAATCTTAGCACAGCCTATCACCCGCAAACCAACGGTCAGGCTGAAAGAATGATACAAACCCTCGAGAATATGCTCCGGGTTTGTGTCATTGATTTCAGTGGATCGTGGGATTCTCATCTTCCATTGACCGAATACTTTTACATAACAGTTACTAGACCAATAGATGGCACCATTTGAGGCCTTGTATGGTTTGAAGTTGGTGAATCACATATTACTGGTCCGAAATTGATACAAGAAACAACCGACAAAATTCATAAGATCCGTGATAACTTGGTCGCTGCTAGAAATCGTCAAAAGCATTACGCTGATAAAAGACGTAAACCCATGGAATACAATGTCGGTGATCACGTACTTCTTAAGGTATCACTTGGAAGAGAGTGATTCGTTTTGGAAATAAAGGGAAACTAGCACCTCGTTACGTGAGTCCATTCAAGTGCTCGAGCGAATTGGGAAAGTAGCTTACAAGCTTAAACTACCCAAGAACTCGGCAATATGCATCCGACGTTTCATGTGTCCAATCTCAAGAAATGTTTTGCCGATGAAAATCTCCACATTTCACTCGACGAAGTACAGATTGATGAATCTATGCACTTTATTGAGAAACATGTGGAATTTGTGGATCGGGAAGTCAAACAACTCAAACGTAGTAGGATACCCACTGTCAAGGTCCGCTGGGATTTAAACGTGGCCCAGAATTTCACTTGGGAACGTGAGTACCAAATGAAACCCAGTATCCTCATCTTTCTGTTTCAGCCTCCTCGTGAACATATTTCGGGACGAAATTTCCTAAAGCAGGGGAGACTATAACATCGCGTATTTCGGTGAAAAAAAATGTATATATATAATAATAATAATAATATAAAATAATATTAATAATAATAATAGTAATAATAATAATAATAATAATAATAATAATAATAATAATAATAATAATAACAATAATGATTGATTAATAATAGTCCAGGAGTTATTTGGTAAGTTTTAAAACTTAAAAACCAAGTTTTAACCCAAAACCATCAAAACATAAACCACAGGGACCATTTTGTAATTACCACAAACATCCCAACCCCACCCCCCATTTCCCTACGCTGTGTTCCCTGCTTTTCTTCCCCACAAATTCGACCACTATCTCACCATTGTCGACCACCAAATTCTTAATAATAATTGAAATTATTGAACATGAACGATCATTTACCTACTTATAATTGACCACCACTCTCAATTTCAATTCAAACAACACATACACCTCCATTTTTTCCCGTTTTCTTTTCTTCCCACTGTCGGCCGATTTCTGTCCATAATCACACACAGAACCGCATTAATAATCAAATTAACTTCACACGAACAACCATCTACCTATATCTAATCTTCTGCAATCCTCAATTGCATTTGAAACACCTTGAAAACACCCCATTCGAATGCCCAAAACCGCGACCTGCAACTTGTCAAAACCAACATTCCGAGCTCTCTTAATCCGAATTGATTGAAGGGAAATCATCATTTACCCTTGAGGAAGCTACCCACGAAGTTAATTTGATCATAGTCTTCATTTGATCATCATTCGAACCCCACGATTGGTCGCGGCTAACCTTCGAGTTGTGGCATCAAAAATCAAACAATTAACAGGTAATTAACACACCTACATACTCGATTCTTCGTGTGGAACAAAAGCCCCATGAACATAAACGTTAACTGATTCGATTGGTGGTTCAATTTGGGTTCGATCAAACTAGGGTTCATCACGGTTTAGGAGTTTTGGTTAAATCGGTTTAAAGGAATTTGGAACTGGATATTCACCGCGGCTGTATGCCTTGTCCTACCGGTTCCTGTGCCCCATGTTGTCCGAGAGGTCCCGGGTTCGACCCCGGGCAACCTCGTTATTTTTTTTGAACCATTTTTAAGCCTCTAAAAATTATAAAAAAAATTCCTAAAAATTATAAAAATGATTTTTCAAACATTAATATTTTTGAAACAATTTAATTATCTTCTAAAATTTATTTTTAACATTTTATCTATTTTAATAAATGTTTTAAATAAATAAAATTACAAATAATATAAATTATTTATACGAAAGTGGACTCTTAATAATAACTTAATTTATTAAATTATTATTCGACACTAAATTACTTTTATTTTATTAAATAATATTTATTATTGTTTAAATCATGGTTAAATATAAAAATTTTATATTTAAATCATTCCAAAAACATTTTCATTTCTTTTAATAATTTAAATAATTAAATATATTAGTTAATTATCATATAATTAATTAATAAAATTAATTATTTATTTTCTCACACTTTCACAATAAAACAAACGGATACGCGTATTGATACGTTTATTTTAAAAATTCTAAACATAATCATTTTCAATAAATTTATTTTATTTATTTCAAAACATTTTTAACTAAATAAATTATTTAATTTAAACTACCATTCAGAACCAAATGGAAATCCTAATACATTCCCGAATCTCAAATCATTATTATTCTAATTCGAGACACCGTTCCTTAGGTTAATCGTAAGGAAATCGTTGGTGTTTAATCTATCACTTTCAGGTTCTAATATCATCAATCAAGTGAGTATTCATATCCCCTTTTTATATCATTTCTTATTTGGGGGAAATCATGTGACACAATATATTCAATCATGATATTCTATTGTTATTTCATTCTAAATTCAATTCAAGACAGGTTATGTTATTACTTGCAATTATGTGAACATACTATGATAAACTGGACGACAGTAAAACCCTAACTCAATCAATCAATCAATCCTGATATCAATGGTAGATCTACTGGTTTGGGATAATCCACCCCACATGGCTTACGAGTGGTGATTATACAAACCCACCCCATATGAATAGTCGAGTGGTGATTGTGCCAGAGGCAGGAGTCAATCTATGGTTTATGTGTGGAGTCTATTATATGCAAGTGTCAAGTCAAGGGGTTGTTATTGTGTCGGTTTATCTATCTGCTTTACTATTGCAATATAAGTCTTAATGTTACCTTGTGAATTGGATTATTCTCAATCAATCAATCAATCTATATGTATACTCAAAACTGTGATTACTCACCAGCTAATTCGTTAGCTGACTTTATTTTCTCACATGATTTCAGGTTAAGCAAGCTAGTGGACTTCTACTTGATCATATAAGACCTGGACTTAGTCAAAACAAAATACAATTACTATTTGTGACTTTAACTGTTGTATTTGTATCTGTTAAATTCATGTTATCCTGTAATCTGATTTTAATATTATTATCACTATTAGACAATCATGAGTTATGAACAATCAACATTCCCTCGTCCGCTCCGATGATTCCGCCGTCGGTCGGGGTGTGACACATTGAGTCTAGTATCATGGAGGCTCAACAAATGATTCAACAAGAAGGAAGAATGAAGGATGAACTGGAGTATAACCTTCTAACTCAACTGGAGACGAAACCTAATGGGTTGATGTATTTCGCGAATCGAATCTGGGTTCCAAATCGTGATAATCTTCGTACCCTTGTCATGAACGAAGCTCATCAAACTCGTTATTCTATTCATCCTGGCTCCGATAAGATGTACATGGACCTGCGTGGTCAATATTGGTGGCCTGGAATGAAGAAAGACATAGCGACTTATGTAGCTAAGTGCCTCACGTGTACGAAGGTTAAAGCTGAACATCAACGTCCAAGTGGGTTACTTGAACAACCCGAGATTCCTATATGGAAGTGGGAACACATATCCATGGACTTCATAACTAAACTACCCCGAACCTCTCGAGGACATGATAGCATATGGGTGATCATTGACCGATTGACCAAATCGGCACATTTTATACCTATACGTGACACTTACAAGACATCAAGGTTGGCTCGGATATACATTGATGAGATTGTAAGTCGTCATGGGGTGCCTCTTCACATCATATCCGACCGTGACGCCCGTTTCACTTCGCATTTTTGGATGTCTATGCAAGAACTCTTGGGTACACAACTAGATCTAAGCACGGCTTACCATCCTCAAACTGATGGTCAAACCGAGCGGACGATCCAAACCCTGGAGGATTTGCTACGCCTGTGTGTCCTTGACTTTGGTGGTGATTGGGATACGCATCTACCGCTTGCGGAGTTTTCGTATAACAATAGTTATCACTCGAGTATCAAGATGGCACTATTCGAAGCACTTTATGGTCGAAAATGTCGTTCACCGATCTGCTGGATCGACATTGGTGAAAACTTCATCACTGGTCCTGAACTCATACAAGAGACGACCGATAAAGTTTCTATCATCCGAAAGAACCTTGAAGTGGCAAGAAGTCGACAAAAGAGCTATGCTGATAAGCGACGTAAGCCATTGGAATTCTAAGTTGGGGAGATGGTTCTTCTTAAGGTTTCGTCATGGAAGGGTGTTGTTCGCTTTGGAAAGAAGGGAAAACTGACTCCAAGAATTGTAGGACCTTTCAAAATTCTGAAAGGATTGGGAAAGTAGCTTACAAACTGGAATTACCTTCCGACCTTAGTGGAGTTCATCCTGTGTTCCATGTCTCGAATTTGAGGAAGTGTTTGGCTGACGAAAGTCTGCATGTTCCGTTGGAGGACATTCAGATCAACGAGTCATTACACTTTGTCGAGAAACCCGTTGAAATCATGGATCGCATTGTGAAGAAAACTCGAACCACCACTACCCCAATCGTCAAGGTTCGTTGGGAGAATAAGCGTGGCGCTGAATTTACTTGGGAACGTGAGGAGCACATGAAGAAGAAATACCCGTATTTATTTCATTCTTAATTTCGGGATGAAATTCTTTTAAGTTGGGGAGACTGTAACCATCCGTATTTTATTTTTTAACTCCTGATAACGTTTGTTGATAATACAATTATGAGGATTTCAATTATAAAGTTTTTAATAATTAGTAATAATAATGATCAAATCATAACAACAACAACAACAACAACACAATAATAATAATAATAATAATAATAATAATATAATAATGACAATAATAATAATAATAATAATAATAATAATAATGATAATAATAATAATAATAATGATAATAATAATAATTTATAAATAAAAAAAAACTAGTTAAACTTAATAATGTTAAAACTTAAAATTAACTAAGTTTGGAAGGTTGTTTTTAAACTATAAAAGAAAGATTAAGTGTAAACCACAGGGACCATTTCTGTAATTCCACAAAACACCCAACCCCACCCCCCATTTTCCCCTTCGCTGAATTCCCGTGTTTTCCTTTCACCATTGTCGGCCGGTTTCTCGGCCATTAACGCGCAATACCGACTTTAATAATCGAAAGTAATCCCGCATTAACGATGGTTTGGTCATTTATAAACAACCTTCAAGTTTAATTGCATCAAAAATCAACAGAACAACCCATTCAAAGTCCTCGAAGTCGCGGACCTGCAACTCGGACTAAACCCAACTTCCGGCCGATTTTAATCCAAATTGATAAGGGATTAATGTTTCAGATCACCATTCGAAGCTAACCTCAAGTTTAATTCGATTATAATCATTGTTTGAACACCCATCGATCAAATCCAAAGCCGCGACCTGTTCTTGACGAGTTCATCACCAAATCGAACACCATATAGGTAATTCTACACACCCACACACTCGGTTTACCATGGGGAACAAAAGCCCCATGATTATAGACACTATCGAAATCGAATTAAGCTTCAATTTGGTGGGAATCGAACCTAGGGCTCGAAGGTGATTTGGGGTTTTGGTTAATCTGGGTTAAAACAAATTAAAATTGATTGGTACCACGGCTTAGTCCCTTTGTTCCACTGGTTCCTGCGCTTAATGTCTAGCAGGAGGTCCCGGGTTCGAACCGGGCCTCCAGCATCTTTTGTTTTTAATTGTTTTTTTTAACATTTTATCATTTAGAAAATTATTATTATATTAATAAATCAAAATAAAAATTATTTGGTTAACTAAAACATTTCAGGAATTATTAAATTAATTTTAAAAAAAATATTAAAACTTATGATTGTAAAATTTAATTATTATTTTGAATAACAAAGGTTATAAACATTAGTAATTATTTTATGTAATTTAAATGCTAAAAAAATCTTTTATGGTTCAAATTTAGATTATTTGAAAACATTATAAAGCTACATGTTAAATAACTAATTATTCAAATAGTTAGTTAATAATTATTCAAATATTAGTTATTCAAATATTAGTTATTCATTTAACTATGTTACATATAATTAATTAATAAGTTGTTCCATAAAATTTTATTTAAGTTCTTGAAACTTATAAAATAATATAATTTTCTATATAATTTATTTTAAGGCTTGATAATGTAGGACCATTATATTTGATCATATAAAAGCTTAAAACTTTATAAAATGACTTTAGATAATTTTAAGGCTATTTAAAATAAATATTTAATTATTTACCTTTATTAAATTTTAAATAATTAATTATTAAATTAATTATTTCTTTTTGCACATCATATCTAATCTTTAATAATTCAATAAATTAATATTGATTAATTACAAATTTATTTAACCAAAACATGAACAATTGTGTTACTTTATTTTTATTAGACTTAGTTATTAAAAACCCCCAAATTTCAATTGAAACCCCAATTCACGTTTATTCGTTAATCTTCTCTTTAAACTTACCTTGGAATCAATACATTTAGGTAACTCGTAAAAGAAATCGTTGGAGCCTCGTTTAAATTCTTATCATCACCTTATATATATCAAGTGAGTTTTCCTTGCCTCTTTTTACTTTAATTCACACCATTTTGGGGTGAAACATGATACTTATACATTATACACTTATAAACGTTTGAGACTTATAAAGCACTTGCAATTCATCTTTATATTTTGTCATGGTTATTTGTGTGATATAAGTGATTATATGAGATACATAGTTTGTTACAATCATTAACTATTGCTAGCCTGGCGACGTCTTAGATCTTTGGGCCTGACAAGCCTATTTGGTGCTAAAGTCGATGAACTGCCGACTCCTAGGAGCCGTATGCTTGTGCACTAGGGAACCAAATACACTTAGCTAATCTTATATACTTGTAATCAAGTCGAGGTTTGATTGTAAAAATATGTGTTCTATAACCTTACTAGCTTATAACCTATGACATGATTGCTACTTATAATCTTTTCATATTATGTATGAAAACTTGGGAAACTCACCAACTATTTTTAGTTGACCTTTTATTTTATCATGTTTCAGGTAACCCCCTAGTTTAGAGTGATCTTTTGAAGCTTGCAATAAAACTAGGACGTGAACCTAGTTAAATAAATAAAATGCTATGTTATGTTTGATTTATGTTTGAACTTATTGCGTATTTGAGACTTATGTTTGTAATCACTTTTGAAACTATTAATTTGAATATTTACATTTAAACATAGCGTTATGTGGCCGTGAACAATCGTAACTCTCACACCTCGACGATTCCGTCGTCAAGGTTGGGGTGTGACAGATTGGTATCAGAGCCCATAACTATAGGGATTTAGGTTATTAGAAATGGTGACCTAGACTATAGTTTCATGAACCTCATAGAAAGATCTTTATACTTTTGTACTTACATATTGTTTGAATGCTACATAATACTATGCCTTTTGTGCAATTTGATGCCTTAGCATAGGATTGCTTTAGGTATGCTTAAACTTAGTTACTTGTCTCCCTAAACTTATCTTTGACTCTCCCCGAACATAAAACCTCTCAATCTTATCTCGACGACACGTGGAATCGTATACTAATACTTATGATCTGGATCCTTAGACTCTATGTCTAATCTATATCAATCCCATCAAGGTTTTGATTTCATGAACCAAAGAAATTTGTGTGATACATAGACACCTGTATTCTGGATTTCCTGGCAAAAGGCCTTCGGGCTAAGGCAAGCATATCGCATAAATCTCACTACGAGACCAGTTATGCTTACCTGGGGATTTTTGGGATGAGTGATAAACTATGGTCAAAATACACAAATCTCTAAGGCAAATGAGTCAATTTACCTTGACGTGTCAACGTTTCCAAATGGTGATGCGTTACCGACTGGAAACATTCCGTATAATTCATGATTCTTACTTTAACTGCCTATCCTTATTGTCCTTCTACCCGTTCCTAATCCAACTCGTATTTTTCAGCATGTCTCGCCAACTCGGAAACCGAAGAAGATCTAATCGTAAGCTTGCCGCCATGATCACCCGGCAAATGGCTGCGGTCATCCCAAATATGATGGCTGAACTCAGCAGTACCATGATTGCCAACGTCACAAACCACAACAACGGCCAAGGGGAAAATAGTGCAACCCAAGGCCGTAACAACCAAACTTGCACCTTCAAGCACTTTAGTTCATGCAAGCCTCCCAGTTATAGTGGCAAGGAAGGTGCCACCGGTCTATTAGAATGGTTCGAGGGGATGGAGAACACCTTCGTCAACTGTGAGTGCCCCGAAGCACTCAAAGTAAGGTATGCCACCAGTATGCTGCAGCAACGGGCCTTAACGTGGTGGAATAGCGAAAAGAGAAACCGAGGCCCCGACACAATCCTGGCCTTAACTTGGGAGGAATTCAAAAACATAGCCATCGCCAAGTTTTGCCCGAGAAGTGAAATCCAGAAACTAGAGGAGGAATTCTGGAACCTGAAACAGGATGGCGGGAACCATCTGGCGTATTCTACCCGTCATCACGAGCTGAGTATACTGCTGCCACACATGGTGGATACTGTTTCCCGTAATGTGGAAAAATTTATTAAGGGTGTGCCGCCTCAGATTCAGGATGCCGTGGTGGGTAGCCGACCCGCAACTCTGGAAGAAGCCATCACCATCACTGCACAGTTGACGGAGAACCACATCCGAGCGGGCACTATGTCTGCAAAGGGTGCCAAGAAAACTGAGAAGACGACCCCCGAGGAGGTCAAGGAGGTTAAATCTGATAACAAGAAGAGGAAGTTTGTACCGGCACGGAACTACGCCGTGGCCGCATCTAAGCCACCCCATACACAGTGTGTTCCCGGGACTACGCCGGCCGCACAAGTACCTGTGGCACAAGTGCCTGGGGCTAGGGCCTATGCTGGTCCTCAACCTATGTGCAAAACGTGTAGGTATCATCATCCGGGGAATCAACCGTGTCGTATCTGCACTTTATGCGGCAAATATGGTCATTGGGTGGCAACTTGCCACCGTGCACTTAACAACACCGCAATGGGCACGAACCGTGTTTGCTACAACTGTGGGGAACCAGGTCACTTCCGACCCCAGTGCCCTCGTCTTGTGGGCAATGTTCCATAAGCTCGTGGACGTACCTTTAACATCAACGCGAACCAAGCTCAGGCGAACAATGATGTGGTGAACGGTACGTAAATTTCAACCCTATCACTTAGAATTTTCCGTAGATTCGTTGCTTATGTCATTAAGTGCCTATAAAACCTGAACAGGTATGTTTCTTATTAATAAGACGTATGCTTATGTTCTGTTTGATTCTGGAGCCGAAAAGAGTTTTGTTTCATTAGAATATGAACCGATACTTGCTAAGTCACCTACGAAACTAGAAAGACCTCTCATTGTTGAAGTTGCCGATGGAGAACCGATCACTGTGAATGTCGTCATCCGTGATTGCATCCTAAGTCTTAACGCGCACGATTTTCTTATCGATCTTGTACCGATGAAACTTGGTAGTTTTGACATCATCATTGGTATGGATTGGTTAGCCAAACACCATGCCAAAATCGTTTGTTTCGAGAAGTGCATTCGTATACCGTTGCCCTCTGGGGATACTTTGAAGGTGTTCGGTGAAAAATCTTCCAAAGGACTTAAACTCATGTCTTGCACTCAAGCCCGAAAGTGCTTAAGTAAGAAGTATATGGCCTTCTTAGCTTACGTGGTCAACACAAAAGTCAAAGGGAAAGAACTTAAGGATGTCCCTATTGTACGAGACTTTCATGAAGTATTTCCCGATGACCTTAGTGGTTTACCTCCCGTACGTGAAGTCGAGTTTAAAATTGATTTGATACCGGGAGCAAACCCCGTGGCTAAGTCACCATATCGGTTAGCACCTTGGGGATATGCATGGGGATATGCATGGGGATATGCATGGGGATATGCATGGGGATATGCATGGGGATATGCATGGGGATATGCATGGGGATATGCATGGGGATATGCATGGGGATATGCATGGGGATATGCATGGGGATATGCATGGGGATATGCATGGGGATATGCATGGGGATATGCATGGGGATATGCATGGGGATATGCATGGGGATATGCATGGGATATGCATGGGGATATGCATGGGGATATGCATGGGGATATGCATATGGATATGCATATGGATATGCATAGGGATATGCATAGGGATATGCATAGGGATATGCATAGGGATATGCATAGGGATATGCATAGGGATATGCATGGGAATATGCATGGGGATATGCATAGGGATATGCATGGGGATATGCATGGGGATATGCATGGGGATATGCATGGGGATATGCATGGGATATGCATGGGGATATGCATGGGGATATGCATGGGGATATGCATGGGGATATGCATGGGATATGCATGGGGATATGCATATGCATATGCATGGGGATATGCATATGGATATGCATATGCATATGCATATGGATATGCATATGCATATGCATATGCATATGCATATGCATATGCATATGCATATGCATATGCATATGTATATGTAAGTACGTATTACAAAGTGTATAACTAAGAGTTACGTATATGTAAGGGTTATATATGTAAGTACGTGTTACCAAATGTACAACTAAAAGTTACGTACATTTAACTCATACAAGTTACGTATACGTAACTCGATTCGTTATCATCATCAACCTTGGAGTTTAAATTAAAAATAAATAATGACCTCAAAAAATAAGATTAAAGTTTACTTAAATATACTTTAAACAATTAAAAATTAAATAAATTATAAATTATTTGATTTGATAGTAATGTTTTTTACGGTTTTCAATTATAAACATGATTTACATTAACACTGTGGCAAGGATCCTCTCCGGTTTAATCCTTGCAACCAGACCCTTAAGCATACTTTAATTTCCGAAAATCCAAAGAGGATAATAAAGAACTTTGTGATTCAACCAGGGCTTGTCACATGACATAACAACCAATAACATAAAAAAGGAGAAAAAAATCCTCCTCAGATTTTAACAATAACACCGCCTTTTTTAAGTTGAACTCCTATAACCAATACCCTTTAAACACATTTTGATTTCTAAAAAACTAAAAGATTTAAAAAAATATGTGGTTCAATCGTGGCTTATCACGTGACATACCAACCAGTAAGAAAAAGAGAAGAATTTAATCAATCATACATACATAATTTAATTTAATTTAATCTAACCTAAAATATGTAATTTATGTCTAACAAGTGCTTTTATTCGTGGAAAAAGAAAACAAAACATGTTAAACACAATGTCTTTCTATAACGCCGGTATTTCATAAAGTGATTTACATTCTTTACACGAAATTTAGTTCCTAAAACTTTTTTCATTTCATATAAACACAACTCTATTATTGTTATTATCTTTCAACTCAAAGACTATAAATATACATGTATTTCTAATAGCTAAAATTTATAAATATACAAAAATTTGTTTTTTTCAAAATCATTCGTTATTCGATTCCAAAGTGAGCCTTCATCTCCATTCACCATACCCGCAAAGAAACCTCAAAAATCGATCCGTTGGAAAATTAAATTGGCTCGGCATACGGATGCCCACTGGCGTAGGATAGCTCCTTTCGGGCGTAGTGCTTATTAGTGTCTCAGCTTCATTTTGTTAATTAACATGCAATTTTACATATACACATCTCTAAACTAACAAATTAACAATATACATTGGAAACACGGTAACGACACTCTTTGAAGTGTCCTAGCAATCTCTTAATACTTTGAAGCTTGAACCACTCTTTCAATCAAAGACAAGTCTTTAGATCTTTCTTTTGGGCCACTTTCTCTTTAAGAACCGTATCCACATTCCTAGTTTGTGGATTTAACACTTTGCCCACTACTCTTAATGGGCCTTATAATATCGCATAGAAGGATGACAGTCAAAACCCGATGGGATACCTAAAACTGACAAGTATGAAGTCGGATAAGCGGGTATGGCCTAACTTTTTATTTTAACGGGTATGAGATGAATATTGGATTACATGATATATCCATTAACCTGACCCGATTATCAAATAAGCATATCAGTTCACCCGATTATATATTGGACTTAATATTTGTTATTTATTTATTTATTTATTTATTTAATTATATTAAATTATATTTAATTTTAGTTATTTTAATTATATTATAGTATTCCACAACTTTAGTTCCATTTTCTCTGTTTTTTTGGTCATTCTCCTAATCTCCTTCGAACCCTAGCGACAATCAAAGAGACTCAGTGAGACAGTGACAACCAAATTTGGTCAAAGAAACAAAGAGATTTGACCGAAATAATAAAGAGATGCCTGACGAGTATTTAACGGGTATTTTTATATAAAACTAACGTGCATACCCGATTACCCGCATGTATGTTTTTGTTGCCCAATAGGTAAAATACTAAATTATTCCCGACAAATTTTAGTCCAGGTATGAAACATATTTTTCTAGTCCGATATAAAATTGAGATTACCTATACCTATCTTATTGCCATCCTATCCATATTCATATGGGATAGTGCATTGCCACTTATTATTAGTTAATGGTATATAGTTGAACCTAAACCTTTCAAATACAATACAATGAACATTATGATCAGGATTTGGAGGCTCCTACCTGTAAAGTTGGGGTCACGCACTCGTATCAAAACGATCTCTCTAGTTGTATTCCTTGTTATAAAAACAAGTAAAAGCGACCGAATTTATTACTGAAAAAATAGGCCGCAAAAATAGCGGCTAATATCAAATGGTCGTAACTTTAGCTATAAAAAATCTGTCAACAAAATTAACGATTGACATTATTTTGGTCGTAAAACGATTACAAATGTAAGGACCGAAATAATATTGGTCACAAGTACAATTGCTAGTTCTATTAATTAATTAATATTTAAAAATCAATTTCATAACAAAATGGTTACAAATATAGCTACCTTAATTGTTTCCTTCGCAAATACAAGCACTAGTTTTATAAGATAATTAAAATTAAAATAAAATTTAACTTGGTGGCAAGAGGTCACAAACAGTCACAAATATAGCTACCGAATTGCAAATAAAATCGCTAATTTTATAAATAATGGAAAAGAAAAAATAAATGAAAACAGGCTGCAAATTTAGGTACTAAAATAGTTTCGATCAAAAATTCAACTTTTATTTTCTGTCAAAGTACCCGATTATACAATAAGGTAGACTCATGTAGAGGTGTGAAAATCAGGTTATTCCTCAACTGGTTTCTGTTAATTACCGAACTAATTATTTTAAGGGAAAATTAACCGATTAGGTTACTTAAACGGTTTTTGAGTGGTGTAAAACCTAACTGGTCTATTCGGTTAGGTGTTAGCCGAACTGGCTATTCGATAGTTGTTAAAAAACCGTTTTTTAAATATTTGTTTATTGGTGAATCAAACATATATTCTAAACTCAATAAACTTTATTTTTTAAATTTCTAAACTTAGAAACTTAAAAGTATTGGTTCGTTACAAAAAATAATATAAAATTGAAGTTACATTTTTTTATCTTAAAATATAGCAAAACATTCATTGGTCATCGAGTGGTCGTCTACGTTTAATTTTGTTTAATCTTCAGCTTCTACACTACTTGAACGTAAAAATTCGTTTAGGTTTCAAATCAAGTCGGTTAGGAACAAGTTTAGGGGCTGTTTGGCAACTTCTGAATGGGTAAGTGCTGAATCAATAAGAGGTCTAAACCAATAAGAAGTTTGAACCAATAAGTGCTGAACCAGATTAAGTCTGTTGGTTGGATATCTGTTTGGTTATAACTCCTAATATTGAATAATTATTAAAAAAAAATACAAACCATAATAAAAAAAATCCAAAAAACATATAAATCCTTCTTGAAAACATACTAATTTGCGTACAAACCATATTAGAACATCCAAAATACACATAAAATCCAAGTAGAAATTAATAATTTTGGTTTTAAGCATCTGACATTAGTTGAGTTGCTATCTCGTCACGCAAAGTAGTCATATGCTCAATGCCTTGCGAGCCCCATTCCATATAAAACCATTAATTTTAATTATTACGGTAACGTGTTACTTCCAAACTTTCAACAAGCGCAAATGAATGCATTCCGTATAAAGCCATTAATTTTAATTCTGAGCAACTCACTGCAATAAAAACTTGCAATGTCATTACCAAGGCCATCTAGACTCAGTAGCTCCAACTTTCCACGCATAAAATAAAACCTTAACACTCCTGATCTATGTGACTTATTTATGAGACTTCAAATTCAAATGCTTATAAGTTAATCCTGACAAAATCTGTAAACTTTCAGAGCAAAATAAGAAAGCAATTAGCAGTTCAAACCATTCAGCTGAAAAACACCTTTTTAAAGCGACCAATATATTCAAGAAAACAAAAACTAGCAAACACTTAACAGCCAATGTACCACCTAGAGCATTTTTTACTATGTTTCTTAAAGTATGATGCTGTTTGGAAACTAAATGCCAACTACAATGGTTAATCCTTATCACTACTGAAATTTCATTTGAAGCATATAAACATTCAATAATAGAGAAGGGTTTAACTTTGAGCTTCATAAATGCATCTGAATCCAAAACCAAAGCAAATTATTACAATTTTCCAAATAATTTCCCCAAGTAATTTCACCAGAACAACTTGATAAGCACACAAGTTTTCAGGGCAAAGATCAAACATCCATAAAATTGAAATGCACAACTGAATAAAATCAAAGCTAAAATCAAACAACTTGAGCATCTGGTGAACTACTACACCCGCGAAATTGATTGGGGAAATTAACCTACGTTGAACTAAAATCAAACAACACAAGCAATCAAAGTTGAGTAAAATCAAAGCTAAAATCAAACAACTCGAATGGTAGATCAAACAACACAAGCAATCAAATTAGGGTAAAAACCGTAATCAACCTACGTTGAACTACTACACCGATCAATCAACGAGAACACGGAAATCAATCATTCCATCTACGTCAACGATGATTGAAATTGAACAAACCCACGAAATTGAAGACGTACCGAGCGGTGGTGGACGGAGGCCGAGAGCAGTGGGGACGGAGGCCGAGCGGTGGTGGACGGAGGCCGAGCGGTGGTGGACGGAGGCCGAGCGGTGGTGGACGGAGGCCGAGCGGTGGTGGACGGAGGCCGAGCGGTGGTGGACGGAGGCGACAGACTTGGTGGACGGAGGCCGAAGAGCGGCGGGGATGGAGTGGAGCCGATTTTCTTGAGAAGAGAAGGGGAAATTTGGTCAGATTAGGTTTCTCTAGGGGTGTAAACGAGCCAAGCCGGCTCGCAAGCTACTCGGGATCGGCTCGAAAAAAGCTCGAATCGAGTTGAGCTTAAACGAGCTCGAGCCCGAGCTCGAGCTCAAATTATTGCTCGTTTACTAAACGAGCTCGAGCTCGAGCTTCAGGATATCGAGCTCGAGCTGGCTCGCGAGCCTAAACGAGCTTTTTGTATATATGTATTTTTTACTTACATATTAATATATATAAATACATATTTACATAAATTATATTATTAAATATATTGTTGTGATAAAAAAATAGTTAAATAATATATATTGTGTTATATATAAAAAGTATGCTTATAAATAATCATAAAAGTAATTATAAAAAATATATATTTAATAATTTAACAATAAACTAGCCGAGCTCGAGCTTGAAAATTTTCTAACGAGTCGAGCTCGAGCTTTAGAAATAAAAATATAAACGAGCCGAGCTCGAGCTCGAGCTTTCTAATACCAAAACGAGCCGAGCTCGAGCCTTAGCGAGCTCGGGCTCGGCTCGGCTCGTTTACAATCAGATGAATGCAACCAAACACGATGAATGCAACCAAACGAGCCGAGCTCGAGCCTAATAAGAGGCAAATAAGAGCCTCTTTTACAATCAGATGAATGCAACCAAACACGAGATGTCTGACCGAGTCAGATTTGAGCATCTGACCAAGTTCAATAAGAGCTAAACAAACAACCCCTTAGAATTTCAACACTCGAAACCAGTTTGTAACCGCTTGTTAGATTAGAATAGGTTAGAAATGGGTTTTTCTAATACCGGCATAGGGGTTACGTTTTCAATTACAAAGCCGGATTGGTTCGGAACTTCGGATCACTGATTTTTTTGGACACCTATAGAGTCATGTCTTTCATGTATATCTTACGCTTGCACACATCAGTGGAGGAGTCAAAAAAAATTTATATGGGGGGCGGAAATTTTTAAGGTCATTTTACGATCATAATATAATATACTTTTTAGTCAGGTTCGAGTCATATTGGGTCGGATCTGATTCATTATCAGAAAATATCATTAAAATGGTTCTTAAAATCTTGTATTTTTATATATAAAAAAAACATATTACAGCCATTATACTCATAAAAATAGTTATCAATCATACTAGTAAAATTGATGATTAATATGTTTACAACAGTTATATTTATCGTTAAAACGGTTCCCAAACTCTTTAATGCATATGATGTTCAACATGTTTGAGAACAATATCGGCCGCTAGATATAACATTTAATCTCTCATATCTTGATATCAATATAAATTAGGTTGTTTGATAGTAAAAAAACATTTGTCTTGATATTTTTTTTTCTTTCTACTAGGTACTTGATTATTTGAGGGTACAAGTAGTAAAATTTATTAAGTTTCAGACTGTGGTTAGCGAGAAAATATAGTTCGCTGGACTGTAACCTTATTGCAGTTTCACCCCGACAATGTGTTTGCGATATTATTGTTTTCTATTGAACTTTAAAAAATTTAAAGGACGCGATTACATAATTTTATGAGGGACAGTCAGGATTTTTACGTACATTTTTTTTTGAACGACTGGTTAGTTGTTAGTTGTTAGTATCACCAAAGTTAGTAATATTCGCCAATGCCAAGGTTTGAACTGAATTTTTACGTACATATAACATTAGATTTTTTTAGGGTGATCAGCTACCCCCTTCATCAAAATTTAGGTAAGCCACTTAAGCGCATCCTTTTAATAAATAAAAATATTAACATAAAACAAAAATCTCTGGGAAGTATTTCAATTTAACTTTTTTGTGCATATATGCTATAAATAACGATGATTAATTGGTTATGCAGTCTGTCAGGGTGTCGAAATGATTATTGTTGGTTGTTTAAGCACTTTTACAATTTTATCATTCCACATATTATCTATCATTTATTCATATGTTATTTTTGATGTAGTTTATAGACGCTTCATTTGGTGGATATCACCGGTCTAGTCAATGGCGGAGCTTGAAGCAAAACTTTAAAAGGGGGGAACGAAAGTAAATTAATTTAGGGAGCGGGGAAGGGCGGACTTTATATTTATTGAAAAATTTCCACTACCGGTCCGAAAATTTTACACTATCGAGCCGAAAAATTACGATACTGACGAAAAAAAAGGGGTTTAGATCAATTAGAACATCAACAATTGGGCCATTGGGTTGGACCGAACCACCTCCCTATGAAACAGAACCCAACCCATTATTATTAGCCCTCTTCTCTTCTTGTGTTTTCCTAGCAATTCTCTCATCCCTCTAATCACTCATGCTCATTTATTTCTCATATACAAGATACACACATACATGTACATACATGTAGATGATACATTCAATCGATCTGTACTACGTCTCTTCTAACGATTCTTTTAAATGTTTACATCTCGAGATTGGATTCAAAACGACGAGGAACGGCTTAACATGGCCACGAGATCCCCGTATACTAGAAGGATCTTCTTTCAAGTACTCTTGTAAAGATTTAAGTGCAGATACAAAGATCTTTGTAAGCAACACCAAACATGTAATATCGACAATTAAAATTGATTATTTAAGTAGTCAAATGATGGTTAAATGTATACACTTTCTAAAAGTTTATCTTTTATTACTTGTATTAATACACGTAGACTATTTATATAATCATTCTTATATATTTGTGCCAATCACCTTGTGTCTTGTGGCAATAAAGTCAATGTCGTGATTGTCACTAGCTTAATATATTTTTTAAATAACAACTCAAACACTCATTTACACTTACTTTAGTTGCTCGTAAAGTATATTAATTTCTACTTAAGATAAGATTTATCCATGTTCTTATAAAAAATATTTGAGTCTTAATGTTAAGCTATCTACCCAAATAAGTGAAATTACACGTGGCTTAATACTATTTTTAATATGAGGTATTAATCGTAGTTATGACGATTTCGTGCGACGTCACAACAGTCGTAACAAAATGACCAGGATGTGAACAGAGGTGGTTTATAATATTTTATTTGTTTTGAATTAGTGTTTTTGTTGACCTTTTAATTTATTTTAATCTGTAAATCTGATCAAATGATATATATTTCCACTTCCATCTTCTTCCACGAAATGTTATATCTTTTGTTAATTAGCATGCATTCTTCGAGGAGAATATTTAAATAAATAAATCGTGGATGAGGATTTTTATTGAACATAATATAAACACCAACTGTAAAAGTAAGAAAACAATAATCAAACCTAAATTGTTCTTTTTGATCATTTTATTTTTATTTCAAGCCACTACTTCAAATTATATATGCGCGTTTGCGAAACTTTTTACGTTATGGCAATGACACTATTTGTGATTAAGCATGTAAAATAATCATATAAAATTACGATGGTTTGGTTTTAAAAATCGAAACATAGATAGAAAAAAATATTGCCTCATATATTGACACGTAAACACTTAGGGGCTGTTTGGTAGCATCTTAAAAGTCTCTTAATGGTTCAAATGTCTGAATAGTTCAGACTGTTTATTTCGTGAGCAAATGTCTGAATGGTTTAGACATTTGTCTCTGAATGGTTAAGCATTATATTAATGTTGAATGGTTAAGAGATCTAATTCTGAACGTTTTAGACATCTTATTTGAATTGGTCAGACATTTGCCTTTAAATAGTTAAGCGATATACTAGCTCTTAATGGTTTAGATTTCTTAATGGTTCCGAACTTAATGGTTCAGAACTTATTAGTTCAGCACTTAATTATTCAGAAATTGTCAAACAACCCCTTAATATTAAACCAACAAACTCGACAATAAATCTAACTAGCGTTTGTTACCCAGACGCGCGTTGCGCGTCTTAGATACCGTAAACTGAGGCTCAGACAAACGTACATGTTTATAATGTTACGCTTTGGATCATCATAGCCACAACACATGATGGTTAAAAGGTGGCTCAGTACCAACATCGGGTTACGGCTGCACACCAAAGACGGTCGCCAAGCCAGGGCAACCAACGACAGTTACGTGGTATCATCACAGCCAGTGAACAACCAGAACGAATGGTCTCAGATGGGAAAACCCTCATCATCATCAACAACAAAGTGAACAACCCAACGATAATGTCTCAGATGAGATAGTACTCATCATCACGGACATAAAAGATTACCCAACCACATAGCATGTCGCCGCCGACAGAGAAAGTTGTTAATAGCTACTCCGGGCAACGACATTCATGATTCCAAAGGGTCTATCGCTGTAGAACTACATCCGAAACAGTGGAATAAATCCAATCTTATCAGAACCAGATCACATCCTACCATGACGAACTGTATAACCAATACAGGTTAATTTATAATAAAGCTCAGACTCATAATCAGAGAGGTGTGGTTACATGTGTAAAGCCATCCCACACACCAATCCAAACAATAACAACCATGGCTCCAAAGGTATCCTTTAAACATTCTATCGAACATCTCATCTGCACGGGTCAGCTATGCATCACAACCACGGAATTTTCAAATCAAACTAAAGAAATCAAATAAGTTATAGATCAGAAGCAAGAACTCAAAAAACCCCCAAATATCAACAACATAGTTTCACACCGACAAAATTGATCCATGAATCAAAAACCTAGACACCTTCATCACCCATACCACCAACTACCTCCCATACAGAACCAAACCAACAACAGCAATTAGCACCTTTAACAACCACAAACACCTATCAAGGTGTATAAAGCAATCTGCCTAACTATGCCACTACACACAAAAACACTGAACAATGCCAAAAAAAACCCAATCAATAACAGCAATCCCAGAAAACACAACATTCAAATAAAACCCTAAATCAATAAACCTCAACAACACATCAGGAATTAGTACCAATTTCACCAAAACATTTGATTAGCACCGCAGGGAGTAAACAGGAGAAAATACAAACCTGAAGACCGTAACAACGATCGGAGGATTAGTGAGTGTAAAGCATAACACCTGTCGTCACTCCCGTCACAGCGCAACGGCCCTCTCACCGTTATCACCCACACCACCGATCGTATCACCAATACCCAGACGAGCCCCGTAACTTTTATGGTCCCGATAAGCTCGTTAATAGGTGAATCATGACTTAATGGTTGTTGCATGTTGTAGATCGAGAAAGAAAGAGGTGATTGGAGTGCAAACCACCGCTGCCATGGCTAACCTTTTTAGGCCTCACCGGTAGCAGTGGACCCTAAAAATCCGCGCGGCGCCTCTGGTACCGCCACTGCACCAATGACGACGGCGACGTAGGTCGACGGTTGAGCCATGGACAACCGCGGCCGGCTCCACCTCAACCACAAAGGGGAGGCGAAGCAACAACAAAGCCATCGCCACAAACAGTCGTTGCCGGCGAGCAAACGCCAAAACAACCATCCTTGTCGCCTCCGCGATCGTCGCCTTTGCCACGGCCAGGCACCACCGCAAAGCCCTAAAAAGCCCCATTATCGCCTTTGGTACGACCGGCGACAGAGTCACCGCAACAGGTACGGCCGGCAACAGAGTCACCGCAACAAAGACGGCGGAGACGCAACACGGGAAGAGAAGCCCGGTGGCCCTAACACACCCGCACCACTACACCACAACCACTGAACTGTGATCTGCTCAATGTAAAGCCAACGCACAATCCCCGAGGAGGAAGGGAAATACCGAGAATACCCAAGGTACTGTTCATCGATTTGGTAATTTCATAAGAGGTAATAACAAACAAAAAGTATAATTTTGAAAAAGAAGGATAATTAAAAAAGAAAAAAGAAAGAAAAGCAAAACAAAATAATCCATAAGAAATCTCAATAAAAAAAATAAAAACTAAAAAAACAGAATCCCCATAAGTGGAAGATTCAGAGCATTCACATCCCATTCCTTGTCTTTATCTATATAATTACACTAAAAATCACTACTTTTTCTCTCTTCTTTCAATTAAATAATATATTTTTATACATTTTTCATTACCTTTTCTCTCTCCTTCACTCACATCCACTCTCAAAAATATTAAAAAATTTATAAGGGTTGAACAGTGAATCCTTAAATTTACAGATGAACAGTAACATTTTCTCTCTCCTCCACTCACAACCACTCAAAACTATCCATATAATTTAAGAACTCACACTCACATAATTATAAAAGCATGGGTTGTGAATGCTCTCAGGTGTGGTGACTGGTGAGGGGGTTGTGAGACTAGAATCCAAATGGGAAGAGTGGGGAGTAAAGGGCGCTAGATAACACCAAGGCAATAGCTCTTTGTATTTATGAACTAAAATAAAAATATTTTGGTGATGGTTGTAGTAAAAAATTTAAAAATAACTGTGTACAAGAACACGTGCCATTTTATTATTTTATATATGAGGCCGTTTTGGTCATTGTTTCAAATACATCAACTCATTATGTCATATACGTTCATTGTATTAAATATCAGTTCATTGTGTCATATAGTTTACATCATTTGTTATATGAATTTATTACTATGTTTTACTTTTTTGATCATTTTATGTTATTTATATATTGTTTCTCTATATTAAATAACTTGTTATCTATTATTGTATTTGCAATTAGAAGTGCACAATGATATATTTTCAATAATGTATTTATCAGAACTCATAGTTTTAAAAATAATACAATGTGTTATTTTTATAGCTTTTTTATATATTATATAAAACTTGTTATCTATTATTATGTTTTACAATTAGATGTACACAATTATGTTATTCACCAATGTTTTTTCAAAGAAAATGGATAATATGTTAATTAGTACAATTCATGTATTATTGAAGTTTGTCATCCAAATACCACCGATTGTACGAATTCTCATGATACATGTGCGAAAGTTGTTACTCTAATATTTGTGTACAGCATGATTTTAAGCCTACTTTGTGATTAAATTATGTTATGTGAGAAATGTTTCATGTATCTCACATATATGTAGACATATATTTTTTTCTTTGACATAACTATAAAGTTATAACATAATCAGGAAAATTATAACTACTACATTAAATCTCTTTTGGAAACCCATTCATTATTTAATTTCTATACATATTTTTATACGGTTGTATATATAAATTACAGTTTAAGTGAAAAAAGAGTTGAGATGGGTGTGAATGTACGTATTACGTTTCATTGTCATTCTAAGTCATTGCATTCACATGTTGAAAGGGCATTCTCATGTAATCTTGTATGTTATTGTTTTTATACTATTTTGATTACGAAGTATATTATATTTTAGTAAAGACATCTACACGTAGGATTATATAGGTAACAAGTACCTTGACTTTTATCATGATTTAAACAACAAATATTATTACCCATCATTTGTGTCACTTTCAGAAAATTGTTTTCTTTATTTTAGTGGATCACATATTTCATTATTAGAAAAAGCAAAATATAAAAAGTAATAAGATATTTGCTTCGTGTCTTGTTCTAAGAAACATATAATTTTACGAAACGTCAATCTATTTTCGATTTCTTAATTTATTTTATAGAATATATTATAAATAACTTGAAATCAACTTGAATAATATGAGAGTCATGAATATAACTTTCAGATTGAAATTTTTCGATGGTTCACCCGAATAAATTAATCGGATATAACTCAGACGATATCAAGAACTAGTATGTATTATTGTGTGATTTTTGCGAACCAGAAGAAGAATTCAAGAGAGTGACAAAAATGATGTTGCAATTCGATTTCGGGGAGAGCCTAAGAAACTACCGTTTGGCAATTTTTATTTTCAATTTAAATTAACTAAAAATGCGCATTTTTCCACTTGAATTTAAAATGTGAAATTCTGGAAAATTAGTTTTAAATGTATTTCTTAATGAAATTATTTTTACTAAAATAAAAAAATTTTAAGCTAATCTGGCAAGTTTGCGAAATTGAACAAGTTTACGTTGACCACTTTAAAGGTTGTGTACGTTCTGAGTACCCTATGCCAGAATTGATGGATAACGAGACTCTGGAACAGATAAGGAGGTGATGCAAGCGGAAAAACGATGGCTACATCTGTTGTGGTCACATCTTAAACTGTATGTCCGATTCCCTGTTTGATATCTATCAAAATGTTGAATCTGGAAAAGAACTGTGGGATTCCCTCGATTCCGATCAGGGGCTCTTGGACCAAGGCGTTGCCCCCCTTGGAATCCACATTAAGGTTTTCGATATCAAAGATTATAATAAACTCAAACAAACATGCACTCCGTACCTCTTAACTTGTTTGATAAATATTATGATCATATTGGTAATTAGTCAATACAATTACACTAAAATATCTAGCACATATTGCGCAATACCTAATTTTGATTTGGTTCATTGAATTAAATGAAGTTGAAACTAAAAACGAAACTGAGAAAAAAAACTTCTCTTAAACAGTGGAATTAATTTCTTTCTGGATGAAATTGTAAACATACCAATGTCAAATTTATATCGATGATTTTGGAATGAACATATATCCGATCTAAACACATTTAGAAATCAAAATAAAAAAAATAATCATCAAACAAAAACGTAAATCAATTTAGAATAGTTTCGATGAAGAAATCAGGTTTCAAAATTAACCTTTTAGAGTTTCAAACAAACAAAATAAAAATTTGAAATCCCAAATGGAAAACCCGTACCAAAGCATGTTTGATAAACATTACCCAAATAAACTCGAACCCTCACACCTTCGCTACTAATTGTAACCATTAAGAATTTCGAAGGCAAGATGGAGATCAGACAAGACTAGAACCATCTATTTGATAGAGGTGAACGTTAGGGCTAGGTGGAACGAACGATTAGGAAGGGAGAGAGGTTTTGATGTAATCCAACTTCGTGCCTCGCCTCTGACGTCACTTGCAGGACTATGCGATCATTTAAAATTGTGGATTGTCATTGATGATTATTCTCGGCTTTTATTTTTTTTCCACTCTAAGCTTTCAGTTTCCTTCTGCTCCAAGTGTGGGATAATAGTAGAACATATTATATTTAGTGTTTATTAATATGAGAGCATGACATGTTAAGATAGCCAAGGCAAGAGAAAGAAGAAGACAGGACCTGACAATGGTCAAGTACATAAAGGATGCGGATGGAAGGTTTTGGTGAAGGAGAAAGATATCAAGGTCAGATGGAAAACTTACTTCGATAACCTATTTAACAATAGGAATCAAATCAACAAACTGAGGTAGATAGAATAACTCAAACAACGCAACAAAACCAATGCTATTGTAGAAGCATCATAGTTGACGAAGTTACAAGAGCTATGAAGAAAATGGGAAGGGCTAAAGCGGTGGGGCCAGACAACATACCGATTGAAGCGTGAAAATGCCTGGTGATGAGGGCCTCAAATGGCTAACAGATCTATTCAACACTATCTTTAAGACAGGGAAGATGCCAGACCAGTGGAGAACCAGTGTCATAGTCCCCATATATAAGAAAAAGGAGATATTCAAGGTTGCGAAAACTACAGGGGAATAAAGCTACTGAGTCACACGATGAAACTATGGGAAAGAGTTATTGACACGAGAATTAGACGGAAAACCCAGATAGCAATAAACCAATTTGGATTTATGCCAGGACGCTCTACGACAGAAGCCATACACGTCATAAGAAGGATAATGGAGAAATATAGAGAAAAGAAAAGGGACCTCCATATGATATTCATCGACCTAGAAAAGGCCTATGACAGTATACCGCGACAACTAATTGGGAAACTCTACGACTTAGAGGGGTACCAGAGAGGTATACCAAATTAATTAAGGATATGTATGACGGGGCAAAAACGCGTGTGCGAGCACCGGTAGGAGACACAGACTCATTCTCAGTGGAAGTGGGACTCCACCAAGGATCGACATTGAGCCCATTTCTCTTTGCACTAGTGTTGGATGAGATGACTAAGTCTATACAACAGTCAGTCCCGTGGTGCATGCTCTTTGCGGATGATATTGTCCTAATATCAGAATCTAAAATGATGCTTAACGACAAGCTAGAGCAGTGGAGAGCAACGCTGGAGAACAAAGGATTAACGATAAGTCGCTCTAAGACGGAATACATGCATTGTAACTTTGGTGGTGACGAGGAAGAGGACACCCAAATCAGTATCCAGGGTATGCCGGTCCCACGGACATCTAGGTTCAAATACATGGGCTCGTACCTGCAGGAAGACGGAGAGATACACAGCGATGTAGCTCACCGTTTCCAAGCAGGATGGTGCAAGTGGAGAGCAGCATCAGGGATCCTATGTGACAAGAGGTTTCCAGCCAAATTTAAGGGAAAACTATACAAAGTCGTGGTACGCCCAGCTATGCTATATGGAACAGACTGCTGGGCCATAAAGAAATCGCACGAGAAACAAATAGAGGTTGCGGAAATGCGATGCTAAGGTGGATGAGTGGCCATACAAGACTGGATCGGATAAGAAACGAAGTGTTTCGACAGAAGTTAGAAGTGGCTTGTATTGCAGATAAAATACGAGAGGGAAGATTAAGGTGGTATGGACATGTCAAGAGGAGACCAATGGCAGCACCGGTCAGAGCAGTGGAGAACATCGTCATAGAGGGTAGGAAGAGTAGAGGAAGACCTAGGCTTACTTGGGAAGAGATAATTAGGCGAGATATGGCACACTTGCACCTCTCTGAGCACATGATCGGGGATAGGAGCGAGTGGAGACGTAGAATTAAAATTAAGGACTTTTAGTGGTTTCTGTAGCTACGAAGGGACTTTCATTACTTCTTACGGGGCCTGATGTGTATGTAGTACACTGCGACCTTTTTAGGGAAAATTTGTTGCTTCCCTGATGCAGGCTTGTTCATTTTATATTTCTTTTTGGTGATATTTTAATGTTGCTGTTTCATATATCATATATCTATAGCTTATATCATATGTTTGATTATATGTTGATTTCCTAGCTTTATTGCTTTTGTTATCGAGCCGGGGGTCTCTTTGGAAGCGGTCTCTCTACTATCGGGATAGAGGAAAGACTTGCCACCACCTACCCTCCCCAGACCCTACTTTTGAGTGGGATATACTGGGTTTGTTTGTTTGTTTGTTTGTTTTGTTTATTAATATGAGCTCATTGATCCGGTTTAGATTTCTAGAGTTTATTGTGAACTCTTGTTAGACAACCTTTAGTACATGATCCATATCAATTCACTATTTTAATATATAATCAATAAAAAAAGAGTTAAGAAAGTGCTTTTTTTCTGTGTTTGAATACATGACAGATTATCGTCATTATGGGAGATGCCAATATTTTCAGTCAATTCCATTGCTCAATAATATATTAGAAGCAGTTACATTGTTGGCATCCTAAATCATATCATAAGATATCCTAGTATAATAAATACACACACACTAATAAAAAAACTACATTAATAACAAATGTCAACATACAACATATATAAATATACATACAAAACTAATTAGCCATTATCTTTGTATTGAATCATTCAGGCACAAACTTCAAACGAAAATGAGAGAGGTTTGTTGCTCCATTGTTTCCACAGTAGTGTTCAAATTAATCTTCGTGTTCTTCGTCTTCGAGTTTGGAGTTGGTGAGTAATACCATAAAATTCATCTTTGTTTTTTTTGTTTCAATATGTTGTTAGATATGTTAATATGTTTGTGTGCAGTGGGTGCTACACTTGGAGCAATTGCAGGAGCAGTGATAGGATGGAGTAATAACGACAACATGAGGTTGAAGAAAAGCATAATCATAGGGACAGCATCAGGGATGACTTTATCATATAGGCTCGTTAAAGCTGTCTCTGATTACTTTCATTCTGATGATGATGAACTTGATTTCTTTATTCATCAGGTGAGTAATTGGTTATACCGCGCCAATCTGTTCAATTTAAATCATCATCTTATGGGAATTTTTTTTTCGTTAAACGATTAATCCTAGTTATACTCTAGGTCAAGCTTATAGCAGGAGATCTGGTGAAAATACTTCATCATGATGAACATAAAATCGTGGGATATAACAAGGTAATAGCATTGTGTTAGAGTCGACCATAATCTTGACTTGTGCCTCCTCGATCCTTTTCACATGAGTATTAGTTTACTTAATTGTTTTTGCATACATCACCATATGTTATGTGCTAATTAATGCATGGATCAACCAGCAGGCCCCCTTTGCGAAGCTTATTTGTTGGTAGATTCGCGTCAAGTTCTTGAAACAGTGTCACTAGTCATGCGCAAATGTTTAATTTGGTTCGTACAGTTGAATATGGACATGTATCGGATGTTTAATTTCTGTGTGATATAGCCCATGTATCATCGTCGAAAATAGAAGTCCTCCATGGCGTAGGAAGACTGGTAAGAACATAGGATAAAAAAAAAAAAAAAAAACTATGTATCATGTTGTGGCATAAATAATGTCTTATGTGTATTGTTTACCATTTTCGGATATCCGAAATTCGGATATCCGACTTTGAACACCCTTAATTTTAACATATGTATCACGTTGTGGCATAAAAAATAAAAAAACTATGTATCATGTTGTGGCATAAATCATCACCTTTAAGATGTAATAGTGAAATTATGAGCTGTTAAAACAATAAAAAAATAGTGAAATTATGAAAAAGAGAAAAGGATTGAATTAATTCTAACGAAAATTCACAAGGTAAAAACTCATAATCAATGAAAGTAACATGGTACTTCGTGGATATTTAGATTAAACACAAATTTAGTATTGAAAACAGACCCATCGACTATGGAAGAGAAGGGAGAAGCGATAGTGATTCTATTTCTCTCTCGTCTCTTCTTTTTCCATTTGAAAGAATCCCCTATAAATAACACCGTTGAAGTCTTCCGAACACAATGTTAAAACGTACACATTGACGTATCTACATGTTGGGGTGGGGGGCAGCCGCCCATCCTAAACGAAAATTTTTCAGTGCTATATATATGGGAAAATCCCAACCACACTCCTTAAATTTTGTAATCACCCCCCTTTAACTTTTAAAACTGAAGAGAAAACAATAATGTCTAAACACATTGTCGGGGGTGGAATTACAATTGGGTTATAGTTCAGCGAATCATATTGTTATGTGACAATAGTGTAGGCCGTTCCTTTTGTAATTATTGTATTGTCAAAGGGCTATTGTGTAACAATTAGCTATGGTGTTTGTATTTAAACAAATTTGATGAATGAAGAAGACATCTAGTGATTTGGGATTAATCTCCTCTCCTTCTCTCTGGATTTCTTCTTCTCATTCAATTCTTAGCTCTTTGGTTCTTGATTATCATTTTGTTCGTAACAATGGTATCAGCGCTTCCTTTCCTCTCGACTGTGGGTTAGGGTTTGATTTCTACAACAACCATTTACAACAATGATAAAAAAACATCGGTGATTCGTATCAATAGCAATCTTGGTGATTCAACGTTGTGATCTCAATACACGATCAAGAACCATAATTGAGAAATTAGAGTAATAACAACAATCTAAGATCGGTAACAAATCAAGATAACGATTAAGAAATCGCTGAGTTAGTAGCAACAACCGATTAAGATCAGGTGACTACAAAACCAAATTCAATTCAGCAACTACCATGGAATTAACAATGGAATTAGCAATGGAAAAGATTATGTCAATAAGCCAAGAAGGTACCATTCATGACTATTGCAATGAATTTCAAATTCTGTTCAATTTGGTTAAAAATTCTGAAGAAATTAATGAATATTATGCTATATATCTCTTTATGAATGGTCTTGAACCAAAAATTAGATATATTTTTGTAACATGGCATCAATATAGTTTTCATACATTGAAAGACGTCATTTCTTTGGATTTGAAATTGGATGCAAATAAGTTGCAAGATTCGTTTTCTCCTTATGATCCAAATTCGTCTTTACACGACGCCTTCAAGATATTTGATGTTAATGATCCATTGAAGAATGGAAGGGCAATTGATAATGATATTGTTAGAGAAAATGGAAATGATAATAAACTGCATCAAGGTGTTCGATGAAATGCCTAGTATGTTTAGAACTGAAAGTAGTTCTTTAAATCAATATTTGAGTTTTCGAATATCTGATGGAATGTCCAAAAAGGGTGGTAATGAGGTAAAAGAACTTTTGGGTGATAAGATCAAGACTTGATTGAAACCAATACATTAGGAACCCAAGAAGAATCATTTGACATAATTCTACCTGATGTAATTGTTAAGATTGATGATGTTCAAAAAGGCATTTCAGAAATCAAAGAATTAAAATCACCCAAGACATCAATCTCATGCAGTGGGAAGATATGTCTGACAACAAGAAAATCAAATGGTTACAGTTGCATCTTTGGTTAAATCATCATATGAGATTGGATGAATATAGAGTCTTACGTTTAGCAAAAGATTTCTATTCATGGAAATGGAAGAAACGATTGATTCAACCGGATACGGGTCGATGTTGTAATCTTATAGGTAATATTGTGAGATTAGGGAGTCCAAATTTGCTCTAAAAATACTAGACAATAATAGGGTTTGGGAAGTTGGAATAAATGTTGATAGAAGAGGTGAATTGTTCCAAAAGATGCTAGCAATTTGGAATGGTTTAAATCCACCAGCACATCATGTTGGGGTTCTACGTTTGGAGCAAACCACAACATCTTTAACTGAGTTGGAGAAATCATAATTAAACATCTTTGGAAGAAGTGTAAAGATTTGGTTGCTACTGCAGTTAGCAAAACTCAAAACAGAGAAGCTCTTGTTCCATGCTTGGTTGGTATTTGGGCATTTATCAAATGGTGTAATAAAAAAGTGGTTAGTTAAGGAAATGGAAAAGACATGTTGCATTACCTATTTGTGATTGGATGGTGTTGAATTGTTGATAGGCTGCCTACGTATAAGCATAGAAGCATATGATCGAATAGTCAAGCATTTGAGTGTAGTGTTTGAAGTTAGTAGTTTTTTTTTTCGTGATTCTTGAGGTCAAGAATCTTTATGGGGAAGTATTGTTATGTGACAAATAGTGTAGGGTTCCTTTTGTAATTGTTGTATTGTCAAAGGGCTATTGTCTAACAATTAGCTATGGTGTTTGTACTTAAACGAATTTGATGAATGAAGAAGACAGCTAATGATTTGGGATTAATCTCCTCTCCTTCTCTTTGGATTTCTTCTTCCCCTTCAATTCTTAGCTCTTTGGTTCTTGTTACCATTTTGTTCGTAACACATATTTTATCGCTAACCGGGGTCTATAACCTAGTAGATTTTTAGTACTTACACCCTCAAATAATCAAGTAATTAATAGGAAGAAGAAAATTATATCAAGATAAATGTTTTGTTATTATTAAGCAAACTAAATTTATATTGGCTGATATTGTTCTCAAGCACGTGTTTTTCGTATTAAAGAGTGTGAACCATTTTAACGATAAGTATAATTGTTTCACACATACTACATATCATACTTTATGAGTATAATTACTTTAAACATCATATATAATCACTTTTATGAGTATATTGATTTAATATAGTTGTTGATATATATGAATATATAAGATTTTAATGGATGATTGTGTGATTGGGGATTGCCAGAGAGCCCTGTACTATACTATACATAGGTGATGACAATAAAGGATACGGCTTAAAAATATATATCCAATGCCCACTAAAAAACAAATAAAGTTATTATCCATTAGCATTCTTTGTATTAATTATATTTGTCCATTCACTTTTTGTATTTATGTATGCTCTATATTTATTGAGTTGCATCCTCCATTGGAGGTATGCCAAGCATTCTCATCTCTTACATGGTATCAAGTGCCTAGATCCTTCACTTCTTTTCCATGGCTTCCTTTCCTCTCATTCCAGTCAATTCTCCAGCCCAAACTGAAACCCAACCCGAGTCCGTAGTTGACGCCCCATTTCCGCATACGGTCCAATCGTTCCACCCATCACAACCCAACCTGACACTACCATCCCAAATACTGCCCCTCAAACCCCACGATGTCCCTCACCTCATACACCCTTCATCAACTGTTAGCCCATCCGACCCTACCCCAACTCTCCCTGCTCACACGCTCAAAAGCCGGAATTTTCAAACCCAAGTATCGCACTCATATTGCCCGCACAGACCTGCAATCTGCTGTCCATAAAGAACCAAAAGGTGTGAAAACCGCATCAAAAAATCCGTTATGGGTTGATGCTATGCACAAAGAACTAACCGCCTTGAGAAATAATAACACTTGGGTCCTCGTCCCTCGTCCCACTGATCAAAAATTGTGGGCTCCAAGTGGCTGTTTCGGATCAAATACAAAGCTGATGGGACCATTGATCGGCATAAGGCCCGATTAGTCGCTCAAGGTTACAGTCAGATTCCGGGGTCCGACTACTCGCACACGTTTAGCCCCGTCGTCAAAGCAACCACTATTAGGGTTGTTCTCTCTTTAGCTGTGTTACACAAGTGGAATCTTCATCAATTGGATGTGAACAATGCATCCTACATGGTCATCTTAGTGAACGGGTATACATGGAAACAACCTCCCGGGTTTGTCAATCCTCTTTTTCCAGATCATGTTTGCCGCTTGAACAAAGCCCTTATGGCTTAAAACAAGCACCACGGGCGTGGTTTCATCGACTTAGCACCTTTCTTCTCACCAATGGTTTTCGTGTAGTCAGGCCGACAACTCCCTATTTATATTCAAACGGGACACATGCGTTATGTATCTACTCGTGTATGTTGATGACTTAATCTAACAGGTAATCAAGAACAAGTCATGCTCCACTTCATCAACCGCCTTCATCAAGAATTTGCCATCAAGGACCTTGGTCAACTTAACTATTTTCTTGGTCTCGAGGTTACCTACACTGACGATGGGTTGTTTCTTGGTCAATCCAAGTATGCATGTGAAATCCTTGAACGGGCCGATCTACTTCATAGTAAACCGGTTCATACTCCACTCGCCCCGAATGAATCTTTAGCAGCAGCGGTTCTCCTTGTCCGGATCCTACAGTGTTTCGGTCGCTCGTTGGTGCGTTACAGTATCTCACCATCACGCGTCCGGATATTTCTTATGCGGTGAATCACGTTAGTCAATTCCTCCAACATCCGACAATTGAGCACCTAAAAGGCGTCAAAAGGATATTACGGTATTCAAAGGCACCGTCAACTTCGGTCTCATATTCTCTACTCCAACTCCCACCAGATTACTTGGTTATTCAGATGCCGACTGGCTAGGTGTATCGACACCCGCCGTTCCACGTACGGGTACTCCATCTTTTTTGGGGGCAATCTTATTTCTTGGAGTGCTAGAAACAACTGACCGTTGCTATATCAAGTTGTGAGTCCGAATATCGGGCCTTGGCTAATGCTGCTGCCGAAATAATATGGATCACACATTTGCTTCGGGAGCTTCATTGCTCTTTCTCCAGATCGCCCGGCACTCCTTTGTGACAACAAGAGTGCTCTTTTTCTCTCCCAAACCCGGTCTCAAATAAGCCTCTAAACACATTGACCTTGATTACCACTTCATTCGGGAACTCGTTGTCTCCGGAAAGCTTCATACATGTTACATTCCTACCAAGCAGCAAGTTGCGGACATATTCACCAAGAGTCTGCCACGCTCGCAATTTGAACTATTACGAAGTCAGCTTGGCATTGGTCCTCACCCTTCCGCTTGAGGGGGGATATTATTCATTAGCATTCTTTGTATTAATTATATTTGTCCATTCACTTTCTTGTATTATGTATGCTCCTATATTTATTGAGTTGCATCCTCCATTGGAGGTATGCCAAGCATTCTCATCTCTTACAAAAGTGAAGCAGTTGTACTCATGCATCAAATAAGAGTAACTTACTATTACTCATTTGAAAATGTTACATTATAAATGAATCGCCAGTATTGTAAGGCCCCGATCCCGGGCACCCTACAGTCGGTCTTTCATTGCATATATTTTAGATAAACAATGTATAAACATACTTTTAATACATGATCATAACATACGCAGCGGAATTAATAAAGAAAACATATATACATTCTCATTCATTCATAATAGTCATTACATCATTGACACGATTACAAAATACAACTTTCTTTACAATTCCTAACTTTACTATGATTGCCGGGGAGACACATAAAAACCCGAGATTACCTAGCAATCTCTTTTATGAGAATCCTCAACAACCATAGGGCTTAACTATACTATGATGCTGCTGATGCATATTCCTCAGCAATCATAGGGTCGTACAGCGACCTCTACCGAAATAAGAAAAATATTTTTCTTCATAAAGAAGATATTAAATTCAAAATATATAAAGGAGATTTCTTGAGTAATCTCGTTGATTCAGATCCTCAAGAAATCTCGTAATGGCAGGCAACGTGACTTGTTGCGTGCGTTATGGGCCCGCAACACGTGACGTTGCAGCATTACAAAATGGAGAATGCCCTCCCAAAAGAGCTGAGTAGCCGCCTCGTGCCATCCTCAGCAACACTACCTGCGATCTGGAAACACATAAAAAGTCAGCGTTGCTGAGTGAGTTCTAGCTTTATAAATAGTATATAAAAATACCCTTTTTCTGTATTATACTATACTGTACTGTATATGCGAGCACGCATCAACTGTGGGAACAAATAATGTTCGTTCTCTGTACTATAGGCCTTGTCTGTAACTTTATCTTTATGTTTCACTTTCTATGTGGACCAGTGGGCGACACCCCAACTATGTGCGCGAGGGGAGAATGGATGTCGGGCCTTCTATATGCTCCGAAGAGCCAACTGTGTTTCCCCCGGAAGGGCTATGTGTATTCCCTCGAAAGGGCTATGCGTACTATGTACAAGGCCGACCCGAACATCCGGGGCACGTCCAAAGGTCCTGCCAATCTCAATTGATTGACCCTGTTTGCGTCATTGGGTAGCTAGCCCGCCACACAGTTGAGCTAACGACACATAGTCGTGTAACTCCTATATGCTTGCAAGACTTGTTACTTTCATTACTGTTCCTTTCTCTTTCTTTATTACTCTTTCTCTGTACTTTACATAATACTTTCATTTCATATGTTAAAGATATCATGTATACTATGGGGATAAGCATGCATCAAATCAAGACACGTTAATATTTACAATTCATCAGTGTTCACCATCTATCATGGAAACATCATAACTAGCATACATACATTACACATACACTTCTTTATCCAATCACATCAGCCCTATTCGGGCGACTGAGCATACCCTAGTCGCATGGTTTCCATGCGACTGAGTCATGCGATTGGACTTCTATGCGACTGAATCCTCAGTCGGGCGTCTGTATTACTATGCGAATGGGTCTATGCGACTGAATCCCTCAGTCGGGCGTCTGTACTACTATGCGAATGGGTCTATGCGACTGAACTACTCTGCGATTGGGCTTATGCGACCGAAACCTTCGATCGCATGGCCTATCGGGCGACTGAGGCTCAATCGTTCGTTTGAACCTCAATCGGGCGATTGGACATCAACTGACACTCATTCGGCCGAATGGCCCTTCAGTCGCATAACCCTAACTGGGCAGCGACTGGAGTTCTTCAAGAACAGTAGTCGCGAACCTAAGTGCTCAGACCCACCTTAAACCCGTTTTTAACCCAAATTGACCCTCCCAAAGCTTAGGGATTCATAATAGGACGTCATACAAGCATGTGCAAGTCCTATATCACACTATAATCACATTATCTAAGATTTCATCAAATGGGTCAACTATACACTTTTACAAACTAGGGTTATTATGTGATCCAGCCCCAAAATCAGTTAAAAACATGTAAATTAGGGGTCCTAGAACTCACATTACAGGTAGAAGTAATGAACTTCGACTTTGGCTATTTTCTCGACGGATTCGGAGCTCGGACAGCACTTTCCCCCTTTTCTTCTTGGTTTCTCGGTCGCCCTCTGCCCTCTTCCCGACTGAAAATGTGAAGTGTTGGGGAGGAGAATGAAGTTGCTCCCCTTTTATACCCACAGCTCAATCGCACCTGGTCCAGGGGCGACTGGACCTTCAGTCGCATCAACACCATGCGATTGGACCCCCAATCGCACGTGTTCCATTTCGGCTCGTACTTCATTCGGGTGGTTGAGCTCCAATCGTGCGGTTGAACTCCAATCGGCCGAATACCATGCGGTTGAACTTCAGTCGCATAAATCACAGCGACTGAAGCTCAGTCGCATCACATGCTGAGAAGTCAAATTTCGGGTGTTACAAGAAGTGGGTACGGCGGTAGTAAGCAAGAGGTGGTTTTGTTCAAAGCCTAGTGAATTATAAACAACTGTTCATCAGTAGTACATTCATATATATAATTATTATTTTAGAAAACACGTGTATTACACGTGTTGAATAAAGAAAATATTAATATAATAAAACTTATAAAAAATAAAATAATATTTCAAAATATGATATGACTGAAATTACGTATAAGTAAGTACTATAAGTAATAAAACAGTGATATCAACATTTATAACTTTATTTTTAATTTTTTTTAAATAATATTTTGTTCTAAAACAAACCTTATAAAATATCATTTTTTAAAAATATTTATTATCATAACTCCTAAATTAAATTATTTTTGGTTTTAAATAATTTACTTTTTTAAAATAGTAGTTTTATAATATATCATATTTTTAACAAAATTTGATATTTTAGAAAAAAATATTACTTATAAAATTTATTTATTTCGAAATAACATCAATAAAATTTTTTTTTCTTAATTTATAAAGAAATATTTAATCTAAAAAATGTTAAATAATATTATTAGTAATTAAGGTAATTATTTAATAGGAGAGAGGCGGGAAAATTTTGGTGAGAAGAATTGTGGTGTTGACACGTGGCATACCAAGTTACTCTTTTATTATAATAGACTAGGTTAGTACCCGTATATTACAAGAGTTGAATAACTAAATATTAAATAATTATTAATGAAAATTTATTAATTATAAAATGATATGACTGAAATTGATATGAGTAAAAATGTAAGTAATAAAATAATGATATCATTTTTTAAACTTTTGTTTTTAAACACTTATTGCTCTTTTTAAATGAATATTTTAATCCAAACAAACCGTTTTAAAAAATATCAATATTAAAATTTTCCTTATTATAACTCTTAATTTTAGTTATTTTATTTTACAAAAAATAATTAAAAAACATTTTAAACTATTTCATTTTCTTAAGAGTGTTTGTTGCTTTTGAAAATTTTCTTATTTTTTAATTTTGTTCATTTAAAAGTTACATTTATAAAAGCATCTCTTTCTTAATTTATTTAAAAATAATTTTTATCTAAAAAATAAATAAATGATATTAGTATTTAATGTAGTTATTAAATATGAGAGAGAAGCGGGAAAGTTAAATTAGATGGTCTAGAATTTGCCAAGTGTCATTTAAAACCTTCTTTTATTATAATAGATAGATCAGTCGGATATTTAGACTTTTGTAATTGTGAAGTACACGTAAAGATTGTTAAGATAGTTTTTAAGAGGATGTTACTTTTCTCACTAAAATGGCTTATAATTTAGGGTTATTGAATTTTAATAATCTCAACTTTTATTTATAGACCGTGATTAATCCCAACTCAGGAAATGTTTACAAACACTTCTAATTTTGAACTTAATTTCCTCTAATGATCCCCTTACTAACTAAGAGTTGACTCTTATTGGTTTTTTGATGAAATGAGGCCAACTTTGATTCAATTTTCAATTCCAGCACCACCTAGTCTCAATTAGGTCTGCTTTTCATTGTCTAACCTACATCATCACCTGAAATCTACCTCCAACAAGTTTGATGGTTCAAATCAGGAAGTGAAGATTGATGAGTTTTTGAATGCGGAATTTTTAAATTGACAGATCTGATGATAGATTTCAACCTTCTGTTTAGTGTTTTGGCCATAAAAACACTCCACATCATAAAAAAACTAACGGGATTAACTCTCAGTTAGTAAGAGATCAGTGAAGAAAAATAAACTCAAAGTTGGTAATATCTGTAAATATTTACTGAGTTGAGATTAATCCTGGTCAATAAATGAAACTTTGGATTATTAAAATTCAATAACCCAATAATTTATTATGTGTATGGGATGTAAAGATTGTTAAGATAGTTTTTAGGAGGATATAACCTTTCTCACTAAATGGGATGTTGGTGATTTAATGTCAACAGCCCATTTAATTTAGTGGCATTTACTTATTGTCAAATAAAAATAATAAATAAACATTGATAGCAATGTAAAGTATAAGCTTGTTGTTTGGGGATTGGTGATCAGTCAAAACTAATTATTTTACTAGTAGTAATTATTGATAGCAATGTAAAGTATGTTGTTCATAACAACTTGGGTTAAGTGTAAGTGTGTATCATTAATTAACATCAAGTTGGGTTATGAGCTCAAATGTGTATAAATTAATAACAACTTAGGCTATTTACGATAACTTAGTTACTATCAACAGGGGCGGACCTACAGTCGTGGGTACGGGGTTAAGTGACCCAATTGATTTTTGTGCGGTAGTGTATCGTATAATACCGAAAATTTATATGAACCCATAGTTTTTCAGGTTGTGAACCCTTAAGTATTGTTAAGTTCTAAAAAATGACTAATTCTTGAACTTCGTTCACTGGTCGCGCGCGTGTGTAAGTAGTTTTCCACTCGCTTTAGGTCGTGTGTTCGAGCCTAGCAAGGGACAAGGTTTTTAAAACTCCTTTTTAATACCTAAAATTACCATTTACCCTTAGATCTTTTTCACATTTAAACCCTAACCTAAAAACCCCTCCCCCATGCGGATCAACTGAATCTCAGCCTCCTCCCTCCCTCAACCCAATCTACCATTACCATTGTTTTTGAGCATCTTCGAGATCTCCAGCCTCCGGTGGCGGCGACCAGCAAGCTCTGGATCCTCTTATCGCAACTCCTCCATTCAGGTTAGGTTTCTGGATTGTGTTCAAGACTTCAAGCCTTACTCGGGTTGTTTCTTTGTTTATTAATTTTTTGTCTAGAATAGAAGATTCAAACCCTAGATTTTTACCAGTCACAATGGTTATATTTAACATAATAGAAAACAATGATGAAACTTTTGTATGGAGGAAGCTTTAGAAGATTCATACAAGTTGCTCATGTTGGTAACCGCTCAAGAGCTTCTTCAGAGGCACAAACTTGGCAACACAATTTATAACCCCTTGAGTTTAAGTATTCATAAAACAGTTAAAATTGATTTCAGTGCAAACTGGTAAATAATTTACAATAGTCAATGACAACTATGTTTGGTGCAGGGAGGTAGACAATCTGAAGCATTGAAATTTAAGAATTAGCTAACAAATAAGAAGTAAACATAAAAGAGTTAAAAAGCAAGCAGTTAAACAATTAGTTTACCTTTTTATTGAACTTCATAAGGTCATTAGTTGTTACGCTCCTTTTTATTCATGTAATGTTCGTATGTTGTATTATAATTTGTGATGTTTTCTTTCTTCTTGTTTGTGATAAAGAGTAAACATGATAATCATTATAGATTCTTTGGAGAGCACCATTGCTCTCACAAAGTGAGGTGGAGAACTGTCATTTCTCTTATGCCCATCATAGATTCAAAAGAAACCACCAACACTAATCCCTCCTTCAAATTGATGTCGCCACCAGGTTTACATTCTTCATTAAGATGTTTCTTTCATGTTTACTATAAATAATGTTGTTCTTGAGTGTGTGTGTGTATTTCTTTTTTATGCATTCCTATTTTTATTGGTTCTTTGATTGTTATTATTTATTAGTGATTTTGGTAGAAATTATAGTGATTATAGTCATTAATTTTGGTTATTAGTTTCACTGGTTCTAGTTAAAACTTGAACCATCTCAACCTAACTTGAAAATTGGTTCAATCTTTTAAAAAAGTTCTCATCCTTATATTGATCAAATGACTTGAACGGTTAGTTCAATCCAACCAGACCCGACCCGAACAGACCTAACTCGATCGGGTCACCTGGAAATTTGATGTTGTTTCGTTATATATCTAATTATAAAAAAACCAGTGACCCCATATGAAAAAATTCCTGGTTCCGTCACTGACTATCAAGTTAAATATCAATAGTAGCTGACTTATTTACTACTAGAGTTGTTACTAAAAAACTTCTTTTCTATATAACTGGATAACTACAACTCTTTTAACCATAAGCTAGCATAATATTTCATGAAGAATTGTGTTAATTCAACTAAACGTTGTATAGACTGTTCAATTATAAAAAAAATTGTTATGCGTTTGCACAACATAAATCGAATATTCGTTTTTATTTCTTTTTGTTCTCGGATTAAACATATCGAGAGTACCATCAAAATATTTTAATATGACAATAACTAATACACAATTCAGAAAGATATCCAGACTGTTTACGAAATACAAAACCTACATTTAGCATTGACTCTTAACAATTTACCTTTTGTTGTTGTGTTTCAACATCTGCGATCAGTCGATCACCCCACTTTCAAGAGCCGAACAACCTGATGATGAATCCGAAACACATCATTAACAAACTACAATATTAAAATGCCAATATTGTTGTTAATTTGTCATGTATTAAATAATAACTCTGTTGTTTCTAGACAATGACAGGGCGTACAATATGGTTTTGTTTTGCTAGCTGTTTAGTACACTTGGTTGTTGATATTATTGCCAATATTGTTGTTTAGTCAACCCGTCGATAAATATCAATAAAACTATTTAAATGTTTACATTATTTTATTTTATTTTGTATACAAATATCTAAATATAAAACACTAGCTAGGTATGCATATAGTGTTCAAGATTTGACAGGATGTCTAATTGTAAGATATACCTAACTAAAAGACTAAAAAGTATTCTTGATTTAATGGGTTTCACATGGGAATATTTGGTGTGAAAGATAAATTACCAATAATGAAAAGACCAAGGCGATAAGCAGCTTTTTTTGGGATTTTCGAGATTCCTCACACGATTTTTTAAACTTCCCATTATACACCCCTGTATTTTGGGTGTTTGACAGCCTCGGGTTGTGTGTTATTTCCTTTTAACCCTTATCTGGCTCAGTTCACTCATTTATGGCGGTGGGGTGTCATGCGACACCTTTAAACACCCTCAGATGTTAGATGGTGCCGGTGGTGGGTTTTCTGGTTGTGGTGTTCGTCGTGGTGGGGTTGTTGGTGGTCGCGGTGGTGGGTTTTCTGATTGTGGTGGTGGTCGTCGTCGTTCATGTCGGGGGGTGGTTGGTGGTTTCGTGCGTCGATGGATGCTCCGATGGACCCATGTATCGCCGCCTTCAGGGACGGTGGTGCATGTTGGGATCGGCTTAGATCTGACCATTTCGATGACACCAGTGGTCCATTGACCTCCTTTGGTGGCGTCTACGCGACCGTCACCATTGCTTCCACCTGCACCGCCACCGTCTACTACCTACACTGAGAGGTTGTGGGTTTTGGTACCGACTAGATTTTAGTCCGTGATACGGTTGTTGTGACGGTGGCTATGTTGTCGGCCGTAGCAAAGGCAACGAGTGGGTTTTTAGGGTTTTGTGGTGGTAACCGTCCGTACCAACGGTCACTCTCGCGAAGGCGCCGACAGCGGTTGTTGTGGCGTTGGATCGCCACAGCGTCGGTTGTTGTGGCGTTGGATCGCCACAGCGTCGGTTGTTGTGGCGGTGGCCCTGTTGCCGTTTCGCCTCCCCTCTGTGGTTGAGGCGGGGCAGGCGACGGTTGTCCACGGCTCAGTCTCCGATCAACGTCACCGTCGTCGTCGGTGTTGTGGCTGTACCAGAGACGACGAGGGGTTATTAGGGCTTTGTGGTGGGAGATCGTAGTAAATCACCGTTATTTTTTGGGGTTTTCTCACCGAATCTGGTTCCTTGACCACCAGCTGTATCGGTGGTGATATGCCGTTAATGTCGCCCACACATGGTTTGTGCACCACTGATTATTTTCGTCGTTACTTTGTACTGCATGTGCGACTCTATGTTAAAATCTTAATTATTTCTGGTTTTTGCCGGTTTGGGTTCGTGGTTCTGTGTCGACGTTCATACGTCCGTGCTACACTTCGATGATGACGGCGGCTGTTCGTCTTAGATCCCTGTCCCTATGTTCTATATGAAGGAAGTTCAACTGTCGGTGCAATGGTTATCTTTCGTTTGGTTTAGTGGTTTACGGCTATGATGATATGTATAAACCGGCAGGTTCTTTGGCGTGGCAGCCATTTTCGGTGTGCAGCCGGGACCGGTCACGTCTTTTGAGCCATGTTGACAATTGCTTTAATGTTGGGTTTACCAGTTTTCTTTTGGCTATGATGACAGTGTTGGGTTTACCAGTTTTCTTTTGGCTATGATGACAAAAACTTATGTCTGAGCCTTGGTTTTAACGTTGTCTTACGAATCTAGGCCGCGTAAACAATTGATTTTACTTTGATTTTACCAGTTATCTTTTGACTATGATGGCAAAAACCTATGTCTAAGACTCGATTTCAATGTTTTCATAAGACGCGCAACGCGCGTCAGGGTTTACCACTACTTAAAATAAAATAAGGATGTGGGAAATTAACATTTTTGTGAGTTGATGAGTTATTGGAGTAAAAGAGTTAATCTTTTATCTTCCTTAAGTTTAGATTGCTTCTTGGTGGAAGCAAGAAATGGTTACCTTTGGTGATGGATAAGAGATCGATCAATAATGAAGAACAATGTATTTCAAAGTCGGAGTAAATATTATTACGATAAGTGAGGTTATTCTACAAAGTGTATTTTTGTTACAAAGTATGATAAGACACAACGAAATTAAAAATGTCATAAAAAATTATATCTCACAATCTAAATCGAATTTCAAAAAATTACTTCGGAGTCTCTGTTCCTTTCATCGTCCTCTTTCAGAAAAAAAATAAAAAAAATTCATTGTGTATTTTTATGACACAATGATGTCATTGTGTCTTTCATAATGACACAATGACGTTAGATACAATGACGTCATTGTATATTTTATAAATGACACAAAAAAAACGTTAATTTTTTTATATTTTTTATTTTTCGTTTATTTTTTTCTTAGTCAGGACGGTTAGGGGAACAAAAGCTCGGAATTACTTTTTTGAAATTCGATTTAGATCGTGAGATATAATATTTGTGATTTTTTACTAATTGTGTCTTCTCACACTTTGTAAAAAAATATATTTGTAAAAAAATACACTTTTTATATTTATATTTATTTTCTTATGTGAAATATGTGAAAAGAAGATTAAACACTTATCTAGTAAATCCAAATGCCCCATTTAATAAATCCAAAACAACTGTACAATCAAAATTGTATTTTGTAATGGGTGAAAAGAGAAGGTTGTCAACCAAGAATAATTACTTAAAATAGTTTTATTTTTTAAATTAATTATAAAAAATTGTTGCACACTAATTATTGTAAAAAGATCTCATAACGACCCTCTACTTGAGAAATATTGGTTGTCAATGTTACAAAAGAGTGGTTTTACAAACCATTACCTAAAATATGTTGTGTGGCATAGAAAGTCTTATCATTGTACGCACGCGGCGACCTGTTTTGACATGATCTTTCTTATTGGATTTGTCGCAAGCTAAATAAAATTTTAACAGACCTGACTCATTCTGACATAACATATTCTAACTTGACCTATTTTTACCCTCACTGATGAGAAATCCTAGATCCGTGACCAGTAAGCACAAAAAAGCAAGCTACTACTTCACAAGAGAGTGTGTAGAAATTAAAAATTTTGGGTGGAACATGTAAGTAGGGAAGAACAAAAGGCATATGCATTAACCAAGGCGTTACCAAAGATAAAATGAGAGACTTTATGGGGTGAAGAATCTAAAGAAAAGAATCAATATTAACTATTATTTTTTAATGATGGGTTAGTGGTTAAAGTTTAGTAACTTTAAGTTAGTAATAATTCGTAAATGTTAAGGTTTAAACCTTGGATCTCAAAAAAAGTAAAACCCCTCACCTTCTCCTTAAACTATTACGCCACGAAAGTCAAAGTCGACTAGTTTAGAGTCCAAGTTAATTCAATTTTAGTTACTAGTTTTTAGCAATTTTAATTCACAATACTTAGGGAGTCGTTCTGTTTTTTCTAGTTTTCTCCGGATTACTTGTCAGTGATACATCATGTTTTCATTTGCTCTAGTTTTTTTCATATTGTCTTTATTTTATAGGGTCTCATCCTAGTTTTTCCTTGATTTTTCTTACTTTTATCAAATTAATTTATTGGGTAATATTTGGGTGTTAATGCAACCGGTGTGTACCAGCGAATATTTCTTGGCCCGGTATTTTTTTAAGGTCACCAGAATTAGAGGATGATGTTCTCACCTAGCACCGGTTTTCCCCACCTTTTCCCGTATCCATTCCGTCTCCCTTAAAGGTTCAAATTTTTTTATATTCTATACAGATTGTTAGTGTGAAAATTTATTTATCTACTTTAATAAAAGAGTTTTTTTTTTTTAAGTTCTAGTGTTAGTGTGAATCGTATTCAAACCTCTGAAGTACTTCTACACCAACTTCACTATATATACTTCCTTCTTCCTACACTTACTCATATGGCTTTCTTTGACCTTTTTAACTGAGTTTTACGAAAGTTCATTAACTACTAATAACTGACTAACAAATTAACAATCATAACTTCTTGTTATTGAAATATTGATTCGAATTAGGAGACCACTTGGTGCGGGCCCAAGTGTGGAGGAGCAAACTATTTTTTTTTGGAGGTTCACGATCGCTTGTCCAAAGGAAGTTCATTAAATGATCATAACTTGGGCTAGAAGTCTCCATTTTAGGCATGTTACCAGTCGAAACGACCATTGGATCGAGGAGCACGTTTTCAAAAACGGCGTAGGCAGTTTGGGTCATCATTTCAGCCCAAATTCGGCTTATTTTAAGAATGTGTGAAATCATTATTGTCGATATTTTTTTGTGAATCAACGATAATTAGAAAAGTTGTTCATGGTATTCAATTCTCGGTAAATCAACAGATTCAATTATTATCTTTTGCTTTCGCCTACATCACCGCTTGTCTACCACGGTGAGCCAGTGATCCGTGGTGAGAGCGAAGTGTGGAGGCGAAATAAGAGCAGACGGCAGTAAGGTTTCTAACAATTCACAAAAGTCAAAATTTGTTGTATTCTCTGATCTCTACATAAACCTTTCCGCAGTGGACCCTTCAATCCATATTAAAACATATAAGTAAATAACAGCCCTCCTTACACATACATACATATATATACAACCCAATGTTGTTGTTTTGAATCATTGCTCGGATAAAATTTTTAAGCGAAAATGAGAGAGGCTTGTTGCGCCTTCGTATCCGCAGTAATGTTCAGGTTACTGGTTGTGTTCTTCGTCTTCGAGTTTGGAGTTGGTGAGCACCATTGAGTTGTTTCTTCTAATTGCTTTTGAGTATTTTTGTTTGAGTTTGTTGTTACGTGAATATGTTTGGTGCAGTGGGGGCTACACTTGGAGCATTTGCAGGAGCTGTAATAGGATGGAGTAATAATATGAGGCTGAAGGAATCCATAATCATAGGGACAGCATCAGGAGCATCTTTGTCATATAAGCTCGTTAAAGCTGTCTCTGATTACTTGCATTCTGGTCGTGATGATGATGACGATGATGATGACCGTGATGATGATGATGATGATGATGATGAACTTGTGTTCCTTGTTCGTCTGGTGAGTTGATTATATGCGCCAATCTGATCAAGTTTGATCTGTTAAGTTCAGGCCCAAGATCATATCATTATCCATAACTCTTTTATTCATTCATATTTCAAAACTTACATTATATAGAAAATAAACATACACTCCTAAAAACAAGTGACATTACTCCACTATCCCTAATACATGCTCATTACTTGCTAACTACTAAGACTAATTCAAATTAAAACCTTGTTGCATACTCTAAATAAAACATTACTCAAATACTAGACCCACGATCCGTAACTTGACCTGATTTGACCTGGTCAAGATTAATTACCAAGCATGATTATCATCTTACATGAAATGAATTTTTTTAGAGGATTAATAAATCGCAATTGTACTCTAGGTTAAGCTTATAGCAGGAGAACTGGTGAAAATACTCCGTCATGATGAACATATAATCAAGGGATTTAACAAGGTAAGATCATATCATTGTGAATGCAAGGGTTACAGTTCTTGATACACTCTAAAATGCGACATGAAAATAACCAGATTTCGGGTTGTAAAATCTAACATGCTTAATATTATGTCAGATTGGCCATTTATAAGTTGTTTGATTATACCCCTGTCATGTTCGTATTGACTATTTAACCCGTTTATTAAAGAGGCTGACGGTTAACTAGCTTAAAATTATAATACAAATATATTTGTTACGGTAAACCGTTCAACTCATATAGGTTACACAATATTGAGTATGGGTCTTAATTATAATGGGTTGGTGGATTGAATCGTAAAACGTGAACACGACATATATATTCATATTTGTCATAGACATCAATAGTAACATGGCACACTTAGAATCATTTAATTGGAATGCAACTCCGTTACCATGTATCTAAATTAATTAAACACGTTGACCGATTGTAAATTAGTTGTAATTAAGTTGTAAACGTGTTAACTGGTTGGTGAGTTGCAACAAATGGGTTAAACGGGTCATAAACGGTCTAAAGTATCAACATGTTTAATTGACCAGGTTAAATATATCAACCCAAAAACAATACTTTAATTAAACAGTGAAGACAACTTATCTGACAACATAACAACACAAAGCTGCTTATTTTCTTGTCGTGTTATGAATGCTGATTTTAAGTATCAATTATTTTTCACACCTCACCATATGTTTATGTGCTAATTAATGCATGGATTAACCAGCAGGCCCCCTTGCCAAGATGTTTAGTTTGGTAAATTCATCCTCGCGTTGAACCATTGTCACAAGTCACACATGGATGTTTAATTTGGTTCGTGTAATCAAATGCAGATGGAAATGTATCATTAAGATGTTTAATTAGTTTTCTATGTAAGATATCGCATTTATCATTGTCGAAAATAAAAGTTTTAGACAGGGTCGGAACACGACATCAGATAAAACTATGTATCATGTTGTGTAATAACGTTCTATATATGTGTATCGTTTACTATTTGCCACCTCATATAAAGTTCCCGACCAATAGAAAAGTGAGTATTACCGATGAAATATCTTTGGCATCGATATCCATCAGCAATTAACGATGAATTGTCACTGAGGGATTTTCAACACATAGGCCTTTTACTAAAAGCCCTCTATTTTGTCTCCATTTTTTGTGTGTTGAAAACTCATATTCCTAAATCCCTTATATAAAAGTCTAGTATCGTCTTATTAAGATATTATTATTGGGTTAGTTTCCAATTTTGTTCATACATATGTGAACATACCTTTACTATGTTGAACTAATAGTGAAATTATGAAGGATAAAAAGGAATGAATTAAATCCAAATTAAAATTTTTCCCAACTTACAAAGTTTTAATCTCGTGAGGAAAAGATGAATTCGCAACACATCATTAATAAACTACAAAAAATAGCAGTATGGTTGTTAATTGGTCATACATTAATGAGAAATACTTTTTTTAAAACAACTTCTGATTTACCTTTAAATTGTTACTATAAACCATCAATACTTGTTACTTGTAGGGTTTATATCATCTATATCTTGATGGAAGAGAATTCTTAAACTAAATAGTAATTAGGTGGTGGGAAGACTAAGACCAGAGGATGGCTTTGTGTCCCTAGCTATTTTGTTCTCTAGATTATTGTTTGTTTGGGGTGAACTTACTGTTCCCGGCGTTTAATTAATAGATAATGTACCCATTCAGAAAGCTTATAAGGTTTCGATTTCTCTATCTACTTGGTATAAATAAGAAAAAGAAAAGAAAGTAGAGGAATTCCAGTGACAGGAAGCTATGTCAGTAGTCTTGATGCAAAAGTGTTTGTTGACTAATCCATCTGTGCGCGTGATATATACTCCATTAGAAAAAACATGGCGTGCGTAAAATTTAAGAATGGACTACAAATGGATATTATTGAAAGATTAACGTTGGAAGGTATCATCAACATAATACAACATAATTTACTTAGAGTTCACATCTCAATATCACCAATCCATGGATGCTTTACCCGAGGGATTATCAACGATGATATCACTGATGATGATATCACCCACAGTAATTAAGGAAATATGGCCTTACGTCCTACAGATTACGAATCCACCGATTTTTTCTATCGATAATGTTAGTAAATTTTTAAGCCCTTACAACTAGAAGGGTAAAGCTCTAATGGGAGAAAAGAAACCCTAGAAAGTAAGAAGACGACAGAGTAGCATCTTCACCGCCGACAATCTCTCCCTTTTCTAGCTATTCATCTTCTTATTGGACCATCTAAAGTTGTCATCGACGTATAGAGGTCATTGATCCTCTCCTTAGCTGCCCTTTTTTCTTTTCCCAATTAACTTTTCTCTCCATCTGTTGGCAATCCGTTCACCATCAGAATCCCATTTGGAGTTCCCTCTCTCTCTCTCTCTCTCTATATATATATATATATATATATATATATACACACACACACATATATTCGTATGTATATACATATATATATATACATAGAGGAGGGATCCTAAGAAAACCAACATCTTTTGAGAAAACCATGAAAACCAAATTCATCCAATCAGAATTTTTCTTTAATTTTTCAGATTTTTATTATAAAAGGGTATTTATGTAATTTTATACATAATATATTCTTAATTAAGATTAAATCCCTACTTTTTCTCCAAATTCGATATGATGAGCAGAATTATTGGAACTGATTCTCTATATCGTATATTATTCAGTTACATTTTCTCCATCGATGCGTGATTGTTTATTTTTTGGATTCAATTCGAGTTTCAAGAGATTCATAGTCGAATTCAACAAAGCTTTTAACGAAGAAGGTAGGTATCTGTTCATTGTTTACTGTATTTGTGTTCGATGTTGCTCTGTTTTCTGTGATCTTATGTTTTCACCATTTTAGGATGGAGAATTCCAATTCTAATGCAATGGTAACTGAATCTGGGATGGAAATTGAAGATTTTGATGAAGCAACACATTCAAAACTTATTGATCAGATCGATAAACCTTCAACCGGTAATAATCTCGAATTAGACTCATCGACCACATTTGTCCCATCAAATATGTACCGTGGAGGTGGACAAATATATCTTACTGGAGTTGAAAATGAAGGTAACTATTTTCCTTATATGTTTGGGAATTTTTTTAAAGTTAAACGTAATGATATGGATGTATACGTATATGTAAGTAACATATTGTTAATGTAACATATGGATGTTTACGTATATGTAAGCTGACAGAGGTAACCATATTTCTATACTAATGAATACGTATGAATCAAGTCTGATTACTTAATTGTCCATAATCAAAACATTTTAGATAGTGCTTACATATATGTATCCATATATGTAAATTTCTAAAAAATGACACCCCATCATTGTAATACTGTACTGAGCTATTATATTTTTTTTCATTATCAAGGTTCTTTATCTACCAATGTTTATGAATCTCCAAATGGAACACGATATTGGACTCCTAATGTTCCAGTTGAGTACAAGCTTGTTGTAGGAACCAAATTCGATACATGGCAAGATGTGATGAATATGTACGAAGCGTATGCTGAGAAGGCTGGTTTTTCTACTCGACTAGGTGCAATGAAAAGAAAGGATGGGGTGATTACTCACAGATACATGTTGTGTACCAAAGCTGGTAAGCCTAATGGTCAAGTTGTTGACACTTTGGAATCCACGTCAAAGTCCCCTATTCGTCGGACAAATTTTAAAGTTACTAATTGCCGAGCACGTATAAAACTAAGAGCTATTTTAGGCACATCAGCTTATGAGGTATATGATTTCGATGAGGTTCATAACCACGGATTAGTGAATTCAGACAATTTGGATATGACACGGAAAAGACGGAAGTTGAATTTTGTTGACCAAGAGTATATTGCCAAATGTCGTTTGGCAAATATTGGGCCAACCAAAGCTCATAGGCTACAAGTTGCATTAAAGGGTGGCCATCACATGGTGCGTGGTACAAAAACAGACTATAAAAATTTCAGTCGTGATATTACCAAGTACATTGGTAAAAGAGACGCACAAATGTTTGTAGATACAATGAAAGAACGTAAGATGTATAGAGAAAATTTCAGTTTCGAGTATGTTGCTGTTGATGGTGAGGTTAGATCATTTTTTTGGGTGGACAATGTTTCGAAGGTAAATTATGATGCTTTTGGAGATGTCTTGGCATTTGATGCAACATACCAGACAAATAAGTAAGTTTTTTTTTTCTTTATTCACTAATAAATCATACTTATTTATAATTAACTTTTTTTATTTCAGGTATAATATGATTTTTGTGCCATTTACCGGTGTTGATCACCATAAAAAGTGTGTAACTTTTGGTGTCGGGTTGTTGTATGACGAGACAATTGAATCTTACACGTGGTTACTCAATTGCTTCGTTAAAGCCCACAACAACAAACAACCAATGTTGATTCTTACGGATCAGGATGCGTCTATGAAAGTAGCGGTCAATAAGATTTTTGACAAGTCAATACATCGTTTGTGCATGTGGCATATCACTATGAAACTTCCATCAAAAGTATTATATTCTTATCTTTTTAAATCTACTTTAATGTCGTCATTATTTGTAAATATCGCATTCTTATATTGATATTCTTAGATACATAGATCTGACTTACATATATGTATGTTCTAAATATTAATCTTTACGTATAAGGAATCACCCTATTTTTTGTGTAGGTTATTGGGAACAAGTTGAATAACACTAATTTACGTGCATCTATTCATAAGTTAGTTTGGAATGTGTACATGAAACCATCGGAGTTTGAACGTCGTTGGATTTTGCTGATGGAAGAGTACAGTTTGCAAGATCACCATTGGTTGTCTGACATGTTCTCCATTAGAGATCAATGGGTTCCTGGTTATTTCAAAGATATACCCATGTGCTGCTTAATGAAGACTACCTCTAGGTGTGAAAGTTCTAATTCTTATTTTAAAGTCAACTCAAGTGCATCCAATACTCTTGTTCAATTCTTGTTGTGCTTTGACTCTGCGATGGATGGACAAAGGTATAACCAACGTTTGTTAGAATTTAGCACTGCAACTACAGTACCAAAACTTCGTACTTCTTTAGCAATCGAACGTAACGCGGCTGAGATTTACACACGCAACATATTTTTAGAAGTCCAAAAGGAAATACATAAATGCATATCATTATGTTACATAGTTAATCGTGAGATTTTGGATGGAACCTACGTTTATATGATCGCCCACGAAGATAATAGGTCGGATATTATCAACGAGTTCAAGGTTAACACTTGTCTAAACTTTTACATGTTTTCATATGTTTCAATTTATTGCTGAATTGCATCCTTTTCGACATTCATCTAATCCAAATTTGTTTTATTGCGTAGGTAACGCTTAAATTACTTGACAACTCGATTACATGTTCTTGCATGGGCTTCACGCGTATTGGTTATCTGTGTCGTCATGTTTTTTGTGTGTTTAGACACCATAAAATTGACAAAATTCCAGATCAATACGTGCATGTTCGATGGAGAAGAGATGTTCTACCTAAACATTTGTTTAGTATTGCCAACCGATATGGTGTGAATCAAAGTAAAAGTTCAATAATTAGACATCGTGTGATGGAAAACATGCAACAATGTGTTGATTTGTTAAGACATGACACTGACCGACTAGCATGGCTTGACAAGCATGTGGAGAAACTAAAGCAAAAAATATTTGATGACTTTCCAGTGCAGCATGCTAAAAATAACATTGATGTTGTAATTGAAGAGGTGGTAGGACAATCCGAACCAAAAAATATTGAAGTCAATGCTCCGCAAGGTATAAGAAACAAAGGATGTGGTACAAAACGAAGACTAATTGGTCCAGGGGAGAAGGCAAAAGTCAAGAAAAAAAGAAGCTACAGGTTGTGCAATTTTTGTCATAAAGTTGTAAATGATCACGATTCCAGAAACTGTCCCGAAAAGAAGAAATTGAAGAATAAGATGGACCAAGGTGATATTTCTGAAGACGCATCTCTTATGGAAGACGAAACAGTTGATTCTGACGATGGAATAAATGACGATTACGGAGATTCTGATGCACTTTAGTATCATTATTAATTGGCATACACACACGTATAAGTTTTGCGTTAACATAGTTTCTTATAAGTTTGTCATTTTAATTATGTTTGTAATTGGGTAATGTTCTACGCACATTTGTTACGGATGGATTATATTTCATTGATGTGGGTGTCACATGATAAATGATTTGTTGGTCCATCGTTATTTATTTGTGTATAAACAGTGAACAGTCAACATAATTGCAATTGCTTACATATAAGTAAGCATTATATATGGTAAAATAAACACAAGTAAACATAATATGTAAGCATACAATACTTTTACATATATGTAACCAACTTATATGTTAAAAGTGTTTATAGAAAATTTGATATATTCTTACATATAGTAAATTTGTACACACCAATTTTTAACAAAAGCTTTCAAATGTTTACATATATGTAAGCAACTTATATGTTAACAATGTTTATGTAATCATATATGTTAGCAGACATCATCATACTGCATTTTTATCTCAAAACAAGATGTATTAGTTCTTTATATATAGACCCATTTAATGTAAGCTTATACAGATACGTATAGTAATTTTGTACACACCAAATTTTAACAAATTGGTTCAAATGTGTACATATATGTAAGCAACTTATGTGTTAACAAATGGTTATGTAAGCATATATGTTACCAAACATCATCATACTGCATTTTTAGGTCAAACCAAGCTGTATTAATTTTTTATATATAGACCCATTTAATGTAAGCATATACAGATACGTATAGTAAATTTGTACACACCAATTTTTGACATATTTTTTCAAATGTTTACATATACGTAACCAACTTATGTGTTAACCAATTTATGTAACCATATATGTTACCAAACATCATCATACTGCTTTTTTTTCTCAAAGCAAGATGTATTAGTCCTTTATATAAAGACCCATTTAATGGAAGCATATACATACGTAAACAACCTTTATACCATAAGCATAGAACATACAAACTTGTAATTCAAACATCAGATAATATAACATATGAAATGTTAATCATTCAAATTTCCCAAAAGAAGACTTCTTACAATCCTACTGGTTCAACAAAAAAACAAAAATCATAAAGATCTAATCTAATATATGTTTTCATTCACCATGTCTTCTGCCTCCATCATTACTTTTTCGCGATATACATTAATATCTGACATCAGAATTTTAAAAGCATATTTCTTTCTCAAGAAGCTATTTTGGTTTTCTTCCTCTTTTCATCACTTGGAAACCCGCAGTCCCAGTTTTTCACATGATTACCCATGTACATTTCCATATGCCGCATGACGAACACTCCACAATCCACATAGTTCTTTGATGTCGCCCATCCAATTCTGAGTTTTTCTGGGTAACATGACTCGATTTGACTCCACTTTGGGTGTCCAATTGATCGCAGATAATACACAAAGATTTCTTTCTGCAAAACAGTTTAAAGAAATATTAAACTTAGGTCACACTTAATCTAATCAAACTTAAATAGTTAAATAAATGTAAAGGAAATTTCTAACAACTAACCACTTTGAGAGCCGTTGACTTTTTATTATAATCTTGATCATCGACAACACTAACAAAACTTTCTTTCTCGTTCATATTATCAATGATCGTGATACCTGGATATTTGAAATTAAAGCATATCAAGTAGTAATGATTCCCTTCTAGAATAGGGAACATCACAACGTCAAATAGTTTCACATCTTCCACCTTATCACATTCTCGAAGAAACTCGTTCCAGTAGGAAGAAAAGAATCTAAACCGTTCCTCAAAGGTTTCTTTAATACTGTGCACGACCCATCCTAGCTGCACATCAATATAACAACAGTTAATGTATTAATAATGCATAAAGTCAATTATGATGCATTTGTACATTAGTATTTTTCACTTACAAATGCCGTGGTCCCACAAAACATACGATAGGGTGAACTGGCACTTCTATATCTCTCATCATAATTCAGCACCTTTGCCCAACAATCAATAACATCGGTGTACAATTGCTGACCAGGTTGTAAAGAAGTAAGAAGGTACTGTGTTGTACCATCCCCTTGTTTTGTACCAAATATGAACATTCTGCATACATAAAGTAATATATATAAAGCTTAATGTATCCATATGGAATTGCATCTGAATATGAGTACTAAAATGTACATAATCAAAACATTTCTAACACTGTTTACATATATGTATCCACTGATTACATATATGTATCCATCTGATTACATATATGTATCCATCGGGGTTCAAAAATTTATCAGATCCAATAAACAGCAACAAACAATATATATGTATCCACTGATTACATATATAAACACCACTGTACATATATGAACATTCTGCATACACCAACTAATATATAAAGCTTAATGTATCCATATGGAATTGCATCTGAATCTGAGTACTAAATGTACATAATCAAAACATCTATAACACTGTTTACATATATGTATCCACCTGATTACATATATGTATCCATCAGGGTTCAAAAATTTTTCAGATCCAATAAACAGCAACAAACAATATATATGTATCAACTGATTACATATATAAACATCACTGTACATATATGAACTAACTAACAAACAATTAAGAATAATGGTTTTCTTTAGGAACCACTCCCTTTGTGCTAAAAGGGTCATAATCATTATATCTACCATGACTGCTTACATATACGTAAACAACTGCCTACATATATGCACATACTAACAAACAATTAAAATTCACCATCAATATGGATACTAAAAGGGACATAATCAACACATTTTAATGACTACTAATATATATATATATCCATATGTGTTCACTGATGTACATACTAACAAACAATAGACTTTGATGAACGTACCCGAATGTCCTTGCAACAACTTTATCCTTTCCAACTTCGTTGTTTTGTTCCGCCCTACGGTTCACAATAATTGAGAGTATTGAATAAATTAATTGATGCTACGTATACAATATATGAATAAACACGATACATTGTAATGAGTAAATACTTACTTTTCATCAACTGAACCACACATAAGAAATTTCCATATTTTTTTTTCCTCATTGGTTACACCCTTATTAATGTCCACTGCCCTATCAACAAAGGGTGAAACCAATACAGATGATGCATTTGCGACTCGCTTCCCCTTCCTCTTCTGATGTGTATACCCTTTACCTTCCTCTGGTTCCACTTGCTTTTGAACGTCTCCATCTATTGGTTTATTCTCTTCCAACTTGTCAAACTCTTGCGTAAGTCCCAAGCTAAATTTCGGGCAATCATCTAACAATGACCTACCATATGTTTCTTGTCTAGCCTGTTTGCCTGTAAAGATTCGTCTCTCTACTTCATCGGAATAAACAATGCACTCTTGTGTCCATACACCAGGTGATTCATACTCCTTTGATACAACCGGGGGTGTTCTTATCTCATCCCCCTCATTAGTTTCTCCATCAGCTTTAGCACAGGCATATTTAGAATCTTTTGCTTTTATTAAAACACAATGCTTATATAACTCCTCATTTTTTTAATATAATCATCAACTTCATGACTTTTAGGAAATCGATCCTTCGCATCCAATAGTACCCTCTCCAATTTATTTTTCTCATTCAGATTGCATGAATAAATTGACTCAATCAGAGTTAGATGTCCCTGTTTAATGAAAAATTCAGATAATATCATACAAAGAATAATAGGTTAGATTATATTAATATATGTTGAATGTTTACCATACCGTCAAAGTGTTCCTGTCAAAAACTATTAAACCAGAATCATCTTCATTGTTTTTCGATACTTTCTCAACTTTATTCATACGAGAGTCACTGTCTTCATTTAGTTCCAAAGCAGACGGTTCTCTTATCTTGCCCAAACCGAAACCACCATTTTTAATTTCCTCATCTTCACGTCTTTTGAGGTTCTCCATGCTCCAAAACTCGATTGGGCTCATGCATCTGTCATCGTCGAAGCCCGGGCATGAAACACGATCAACATAAAGAAGCTGCATATTTAAATATAAACAAATATTATGTTGATGATCTACATACACCTACCATTAAACATAATGTTTTTTGCCTGTACCAGTGTACATATATGTAAGTAATATAACATTATATCCAATCAAGTATATCAAAATACTAACGTACCGTTAATATGGTTAGCGGTCCCACAAAATGTGACTTCATGTTACACCTTTGCCAGTTATTTTTGCAACCTTTAATGGCATCAACTATGTATGCACACCAGTCATAATCTTTCAAATCCGTGGTCATTTTAATATATTCCAAAATCCCGTATTTACATTTTCCATTCTTACAACACTCTATCATGGTGTTGTAAAAAGTATCAGAAAGTCTAGCCTGAATACCATATAGTTTTCATATTGATCCTCGATGATGTTCTTCACTATCTCAGATGTGCTAATACTCCTTCTTCCATAACGCTCTCTCCATCTCTTGTAAATCGGATGCTCGTCCTTATGCAATTCAAGACTACTTACATTTACTCCCGTGTTTGATATTCCAATTAAATTATAAATAGCATCCTTGTCTACTGCAATTTCTGAATTACCTACTCTTATAATCATCTTATGTGTATCTAACTGGTCAACAACAAAATGCCCAAGTTTCGCCGGTATACCATCAACATTGAAATTTAGAATTTTACCAAAACCCATGCTCCTTACACAATCTCTTTGCCTTTTGTTCATCTTCCTAACTGCATTATATAGTTGATGTGGTGATGAACGTGTGCGAATACCAAACCACTTGCTAACAGCTTCTACCTTAGAACCTAACCCATCTCTTTCTTCATCATACTCACTTTCATCATTAACATGTACATTCTTCTTCTTTTTTAATTTCCTACCATTAATCTTTTCATATCTATCTGTTAAAATATAAGTAAGAACAAAATGTATTGTTAACTAAAAATATATTAATATGAGGGTACAATACTCATAAACATACATATATGTATAGTTTCAAATTAATACATACCTTTTCCATCAACCTTTTCTGCTTTTCTCTTAATCCCTTGCTGTTGAACATTTTTTGTTGTTCCAGTTGGTGAGGTAGTATCTGATTAAGATGTTTTACATTGTAATATCATTAGTTTCATGTTTTTTACATTGATTACTTATTGTTTACATACCTTCTCTGGCATTCTTTCTCTTCTTTGAAATTACTCCTGATGAAGCTTTATTGTCTTTTGATTCAACTACACATACATAACTAAGATTATCATACATGTTTAATTTCCTGTTTACATATGTGTATCCACTGGTTACATATATGTATCCATCTGATTACATATATGTATCCAGTTACGTTCAAAAATTTTCATACTAATAAACAGTAACAAATGCATATCAAACTGGGTTATAAAAGGCACAAAATCATAACATTTTAAATAATGATTACATATATGTAATCATTTGTGTTCACTGATGTACATACTAACAAACAACAGTAAATGCATATCAATATGTGAACTAAAGGTGACAACCATAACTTTTAAAAGAATGGTTACATATATGTATCCATATGTTTTCATATATGCACATACTAACAATCAATAATAAATGACTATTAATCAGGGTACTAAAAGGGACATTACGAAAACATTTTAACAGAATGATTACATATATGTATTCATATATATAAACATCACTGTACATATATGGACTAACAAACAATTAAGAATAGTGCTTACATATATATAAACATCACTGGACATAATGAAAACATTTTAACAGAATGATTACATATATGAGGGTACAATACTCATAATCATACATATATGTATAGTTTTAAATTAACACATACCTTTTCCATCATCCTTTTCTTCTTTTCTCTTACTCTCTTTCTGTTGACCATTTTTAGTTTTCCCAGTTGGTGAGGTAGTATCTGGTTAAGATGTTTTACATGGCAATTTCATTAGTATCATGTTATTTACATTCATTACTTACTGTTTACATACCTTCTCTACCATTCTTTATCTTCTTTGAAGTTACTCCTGATGAAGCATTTTTGCCTTTTGATTCAACTACACATACATAACTAAGAATGTCATACATGTACTATGATGTCATTGTAAAATTATACATATATATAATAATCAAAATAAAATACCATTCGTTAGGCTCATAATTTCCTTTATACGTAACAGATTCTCCTTTACTTCTTGTATCACATTCATCTTATCGATATCACTTATCTTTCGATTTGCCGCTGTTAAAGTAGAATAAATAAAAAATTCAATTAAGTAGAACAATTTTAAAATATACAACTTACAATAGGTCGCTTTAATTTCTTTCGTATCAATACTTTTTTTACCAGCTCTCCCCTGTTTTGATTCAGTATGCAATCCTGTATTAAAATTCATTTAAATACAAAAACACGGTAAAATAGATACTCAGTTGATTAATTCGATAAAAAAACACATGATTATAATTAAAAATGATATTAACCTTTCATTTCTGATTCTTCTTCATTATCTCCAACAACGATAGGATCAGATGATGTGTTTTTAAATTTATTAAAGGTATAGTGCAACGCAATTCTCCCACTTTTCCTCCTACTTCCGGATGACATCTACATGAAAGGTAGTTTAAGAATAAAAAGGAATAGCATAGCAATCAAATAATTCACAAATAAAAGGGACATAATATTAATCTTTTAAAGGCAGCTTACATACATGTATACATTTGTGTACACATATGCACATACTAAACAACAATAAAAAATGCTATCAACGTCAAATCCCAGTACTTGATTACGATCACATACAAATAACATTTTAAATCTGGGTACTTAATAAGCACTAATCAAAATTTTAGAGTTGGCTAACATATATGTACCATGATTATTTATATTTCAGATTACTTCATTGTCGATTATCAAAACATTTTAAATATTGCTTACATATATGTATCCATATGTGTACACATATGTAAATACAAACAAACAAAACCAATTGAATATCAATCAAACAAATCAACACTTGATTACATACACGTATCAACAAAAATTTTAAATATGTGCCCTAACAAAACATTTAACAGCTTGCTTACATATACGTATTCAAATTATCACACTTACGATTTAAGAAACAAATGAAGACAGGAATACATATGAACAATCACCTATATTTACATGAATGTTACAAATTGATTCTGATATGCATACTTAAAAACCCATATTCAATCAACATAGGCGATGCTTACATATACGTATACAGCTGTGTACACATCAACAAATCCCCAATTGTACAGCGTAACAATTTACATTACCAATCCGGAAAAAGCCCTAGCATTTTAGTGTTGATACCATAACATAATGATGATTAATGTTTCGGAACCCTCTAACCGATCAATCGTTTTCATCTTATCACAACATTTCCTACTTCGATTCGGCCGACATTTATAAAAAAACACACATTATTGAAGTTTCAAATCTTATTAAAGCACATATACTGCATTATGCAATCACAAATCACTCACATTTACATATTACCTATCTTCCATTCCATTTCTATTAACAGAACACATACCTTTTTGCCTCTGTTCGTCGCTGAAACCCTTCTTCGCAAGAATCACAGTCCTTCGCCTATGTCGAAGCCGGATTGAAAGAAAGTTTCAATCTTTTTAAATTTCTTCGAAGAATCTATCACCAATTTGGAGTGAGTGGGCGAAATTCGGGGGATTTGTTTTTAATCGGATTGGTATTGGCGGTTACATACCAAAAGTAATATTTTGTGTTCCCTAAACTACCCTTTTGTAGACTAATCTTCATAAGGATTTCTCAATTAATTACAAATTTGCCACTTTCAATATTAACCATTGATCTAAACTAATCAATGGCTCACAAGTGGTTTTTTTAGTTTTCTTAATAATAGTGGTTTTCTTAGGAACCACCCCCTATATACATATGTATGTATATACATATATATATACACATGTATGTATAGGGGAGGGATCCTAAGAAAACTACTAAATTATGAGAAAACCAAGAAAACCAATTCTAACCAATCAGATTATTTATAATCATTTCTATTTTCTTTTTATTTAAAGGGTATTTTTGTAAAAATCACCTCCAATATTTTTGGTATCTATTTAATTTAAATTATATGATTTCTCTTTCTCTCTCTACGTATATCCCCTGATTCTTTCATCTAAAAACCCTAAAATTAACCTTATTAAACATGTCACTCACGTTCACATGTGAAGATGATGAATCAAGATGAAGATGATGAATCAAGATGAAGATGATGAATCAAGATGAAGATGATAATTAGAGATGAAGATTACAATGATTAAGTTCATACTATGCGCAACAATTTTACTACAAATAGATTGCTAAACTCTAAACCATCAAGGAATACAAATTCGATCAGAATATTTCGCTTCTATAGATGCAGAATATCAAGCTCAAGATCCTGATCCTGGTGAGAACAAGATTAATATCCATCGATACCTCGAATCGATGTAATTTTTGAAGGAGGAATAATTTGATCTTAAAGAATTATTGTTTATAACTCCATTGCCATCTCAATAAATCGAGTTTGAAGAATTCTTGTTTATACTTCCATCGATTATTAAGAACAACCTAATCTTATTTTTTTTCCGGATTTGGTACTTTATAACTACAGTTACGTATACGTAACTTGATCTGAGTTATGTATATGTAATTGGGTTTCTTACTCAAGCTTAAGTTGACTGTAACTTGAATTTTGTATATGTAAGTAGGTCATTTGGTTCTTCTTACTTAAATTAAGTTGCTTATAACCTCAATTACGTCTATGCTTACATATACGTAAGCACGTGGGTTCAAAAGATGAAACTATGTGTCAGGTAGTTACATATACGTAACCAAAAGAATTTTAGTATCTTTTACATATGAGTTCTCAATTCTTCTTCTCCATGTTTTCACTTTATGTTTTTTCCTGATTTGGTACTTTATAACTACAGTTACGTATACGTAACTTGGATCTGAGTTATGTATATGTAATTGGGTTTCTTACTCAAGCTTAAGTTGACTGTAACTTGAATTGTGTATATGTAAGTAGGTCATTTGGTTCTTCTTACTTAAATTAAGATGCTTATAACCTCAATTACGTCTATGCTTACATATACGTAAGCATGTGGGTTCAAAAGATGAAACTATGTGTTAGGTAGTTACATATACGTAACCAAAAGAATTTTAGTATCTTTTACATATGAGTTCTCAATTCTTCTTCTCCATGTTTTCACTCTTAGTGTTTTTTTGGTTACATAGACGTAAATGGTGCATTTACATACACATTAATTTATGCTTACATATACGTAAGCATCTAGGCTTAAAAGATTTTTAGTGTATTTTTACATATGAGCTCTCAATTATATTTTCCTGTCTCTTCATTCACACTTCTTCTTTTTTTCAAATTATGCTTACGCATACATAAACAATGCATTTACATACATATAAACCAATGCTTACATATACGTAAGCTTGCGTTTTAAATATGTATACATATTTGACACGTCATAAAGCATGAATCGGTTATTAGATTTACTCTTTATCAACTTCTTCATTATTTTTTCTTCAGTTTAGTTTATTATAAATAGATCAATAATGTTGAGAAAAAAAATAATAAATGAGATGAGATAGGAGAGAGAATGCATATTTTTAGGAGATAATTAGTTATTAAGAAACTTTCAAGTCAAACTACTTTTAGTCTTCCCAAAATACCCTTTAATAATTTAATTAAATTAATTATCTACTAAATATTTACGAATTTGCCATTGATGAATATCAACCATTGATCAATCTTGATCAATGGTTTAAAAATAGTTTTCTTAGTTTTCTTATAAATAGAGGTTTTCTTAGGAACCCTCTATATACATATGTATGTGTAACATCTTGTATTTTTACAATAATTAAAAATTAACGTTCATTCTTAATCAACGTGAAAGCTTATAATAGAAGCCACACACTTTAGGCCCTCTTTTTACCTCTAATGGCTCTGCCATTGCACATAAAGTAAACACTAAAGCGGTCAGCTTAATCGATGATGAATTTTCTTCGTTTGATACCTCATCAAAACCCGAAAGTTCTTCAAAGTGTACCTCAGAAAATGAAAACACAAACTGCATCAAGAAAGAAAAAGAGAATCACTATGATCTACCTGTGACTTCATGCTCACCTTCTGATGAACAAAGTTCTAGAAACATTCAAGATCATGTGGTGAATGTGATGGTGTGTGACATCTGTCACTAACAGGTCCGTCAATTAACGTGACACCCATTAACTATCCCCACGCATTTATTACTTTTCATAATCTATTAATTGTTGTAGTTAAAATTTTCGTATAACTCGTTCGTATTAACCTTAATAATAATAATAATAATAATAATAATAATAATAATAATAATAATAATAATAATAATAATAATAATAATAATACTAATAATAATAATAATAATAATAATAATAATAATAATAATAATAATAATAATTATAATAATAATAATAAAGTTGAGGGGGGGTAATTATGACAATTCAAAAACTTAAAACCTAAGTTTTAGCATAAAATGATAAAAGAATAAACCACAGGGACCATTTCTGTAAAAATGGCAAACCCAAACCCCCTTCCCCGTCGACCATTTCTCCCCCTCCGGCCACCTTTCCGGCCATTCGCCGGCGAGATCAAACACACAAAATTGCGCGGTTTAAATCAAATTAAAAGCTTCCGTCAATCTCGCGACCATGATTCGAACATATGGACCTACACAATTTGAAAAATTATCCCGTTTACGTGCCTTACACTCAAACCCGCTTACCTCATTCAAAATCAAATCGAATTGAACTCGTTCGCACAAATTATCCCTATATAATAGAGGGCAAAACTCCTAAATCGAACACACAAACTCTCTGTAAACTCCAATTCGATCAAACACACACAAACATCACGTTTGATTTCTCCCTAAGCCGCGCTTCATTTGTCCTTGTCAAATTGGGTCTCCAATCAGGTAATTAAAAGCATCAATATGCTCGATTTTAGATGGGGATCAAAAGCCCCATGATTATTTGCATTAACATCATCGATTTGATCTTCAATTTGGATCAAATTGAATTAGGGTTCATCGGATTTGGGGGAGTTTCTGAAATTGTATTTTTAAGATTTTAAAACCATTTCCTAATGCGGCTGTATGCCTTTGGTCTACTGGTATGTGTGTGGGAGTGCGGGATGGAGGTCACGGGTTCGAACCCGGGCACCTACCATTATTTTTTTAAAGCTTTGTTATTAATCAAAATGTTATTCCAATTAATTTTAAATAATTATAAAGTTTTATATATATTAAACCTTATCAATTTTTATACTTAAATTCATTCCTAAAATACTTAAACACACATATAAAATTCTCCTAATGGATCAAAATGTGAATAATTACTTTATAAATTTATTTACTCGATAAAACCCCACAATTCCAATTGAAACCCTAGTTCACTCCTAATTGTTAATCTTATTATTGAACTTTAATCTTGTAATAAATACGTTTAGGTGTCTTGTAAAAGAATTCGTTGGAACGTCGTTTAATCTTTATTATCACCTTATACACCTATACGTCATGTGAGTATTTTTATACCCATTTTATTATTTCACACTTTTGGGTGAAACATGTTACATTATGAACATTGCACTTGTAAACACGTTTGATTCTTGTAAACTTATGACAATTTACTTGTGTGTTATGGTTAGTTGGACCTTGTAGCTACCATGTAATGTCGAATATATGTACAATCATTAACTATTGCTAGCCAGGCGACGTCATAGATCTATGGGCCTGACAAGCCTGCTTGGTTGATCCAAGTACACTTAGCTAATCGTATATACTTTTAACGTTTGAGACTTGTAAAACTTTGTCAAGGTTTGATTGTGCATTCTGTCTTACATCCCTAGTTACTATGTTCTCTAATTTACATCATGAATTGCCATCTTTTATATATTCTATGTATTATAAACTATGGAATGCTCACCAACATTTTTATGTTGACCTTTTATTTTTTAACATGTTTTAGGAAATACTCAAGCTTAATTTCTACTCTTCAAAGCTTACACATCTAGGAATGGACCTAGATAAATAAATGGAATAAATGACTTGTTATGTTATTTTAATTTCTTTGAGACCTATGATTGTAATGGTACTACTGGAATTTATGATTAATATATATATTTGAGATTATTAATAGCGTTATGTGGCTGTGAACGATCTTAACTCTTACTCCTCGACGTTTCCGCCGTCAACGTTGGGGTGTGACAGATTGGTATCAGAGCTCATAACTATAGGGATTTAGGTTATTAGAAATGGTGACCTAGACTATAGCATATGCATGAACCTTATAGAATCATATTTCTATCTTGTAAATTATATGGTTTGCATGCTACATAATGCTATGCCTTCTTATGTGCAACTTGATGCCTTAGCATAGGATTGCCTGATGAATACTTAAATTTTGTTACATGTCTTCCTAAACTTAACTTTGACTTTTTGACTCTCCCTGATAAATAAACTTCCTAAATTTATTCTCAACGACATACACTTATAGTCGTGGGTTCAATTCCTTAGACTTTATGTCTAATCTATGAAAATCTTATCAAAGCTTTGATTCTATGAACCAAAGAAACTTGTGTGACACATAGACACCTGTATTCTGGATTTCCTGGCAAAAGGCCTTCGGGCTAAGGCAAGCATATCATATAAATCTTATTGCGAGACCAGTTATGCTTACCTTGGGATTTCTGGAATGAGTGATAAACTATGGTCAATACACAAGTCTTTAAGGCAAATGAGTCAAATTACCTTGACGTGTCAATGATCCCAAATGGTAATGCGTTACCAAATGGAACCATCCTCTTTATGTCTTAAAAATCATTGAATCCTTGAACTGGTTTATCACCAAAGTTTAAATATTTTTTCATTCTTAACCTAAATAATGTTCCTGTTAATATTGAACTCATCCTGCATTTCAACTCGTACATTTAAACGCTCAACGTGAAACGTGTAACGATATTGAACTCAGCGTTTCATGTAACTGACCTCATATCTCGAGAAGTCCATGTATTTCCTTCGTTTGTGAATCGAATGTTCACATCTCATGGTGATGTTGAATCATTCTCTTGATTTCGTTTTTCCGATTTAAACCATTCAAGATTTGAATACCATCATAACTAATTCTGTTACCTCGACTTTGACCTTGAATTCTTATAAACATGATTTCCCTTTTTGTTACTTTGGTGTAACTTGAAATATTCCGAATTTCTAATTGATATTCTTTTCTTCTATTGTTATGTCGAGCTTCATACCGTTTCACCGTGAGAAATGCAAGTGTTTGCAGGTCAACCTATGACTAAGAACACTCGTATCTCCTAAATGATTCTATCTCACCAAAACAGGGGTGATTCCCTCAATTTGGTGACGATTCTTCAATCGTTTCGATAAATGGTTTCCAATTGTGTGTTTTACGAAATTTCATCCTCTGGATTAGGGTAATTTCCTTATCTTGAGGATTGACTTCAATTATTCTCATTGGAACTCGCACTTCACAAATGACATGATCTCACCAAAATAGGATTGAAACCCGTACTTTGGTGATAAATGTTAATCTTTGATTGTTTTTTTATGAAGCTCAATCGTTAAGATAGACGTAAATTTCATACCCCGATGATAATTTCATTTTTATGAATTGTATTTTCTCAAATGAAACAACCTCGTCAAAGTAGGAGTGAATTCTGGATTTTGATGAAGAAGTTCATCCTGTTATATTGTTTTTGTAAAACTTCATCGTTAAGATAGGAGTGATTTCCCTTAATGGTGAGTTATCTCGTCTTATTTTGCGGATCCTTGACAATGAGTTGGGATCGAACTTTTTGATTGGTAAGTTAGTGGTCATACCTTGAGAATACACCATCAAGTTAGGAGTGAAAACCACACCTTGATGACTATTCTCATTTCTCGATCTTCAACTTACTATGGCTGTAATCAAGTGACGAGAAACATGTAGTAACTTGACGGGTGAAACAATATTAGTGTTTCGATCTATCAAGCCAAAGCATGATTTCTGAACTTGAAAGAAGACTCGATCGCTTTAGGTTGATTTTGATTCCAAGGTTGGAGCATTTAAAATTCTTAAATCGATTTCTTTCCCTTCATCTTCATGTTTTGACTCGATCTAGCTACATCGAACCATTTATTCCGTACTTATCAACTTTCATTTTGAGATATCATCAACACCTGATTTCGTGATGGTAGTCTTCCTAGACAATCTTTTGTCAAATAAAGATATTATCAACTTGTGATTATGTCTTTCTAGTCATATGAATGTTCTCGACTGTACTTACGGGTTTGGATGAATTACGTATGCAATCTGCATTTGAAAATTTGTCACCTTGTAAAACATGGTTACAAGTACCTTTCTTATTGACTGTGTCACTTCTTGAATCACTTTCGAACCCGTAACCTTGGAAATCCTTAAAACTCTATCTTGATTTCAATCAACGAGACTCGTTATTAATTACATTGTGACGTCGAGGTTCATAAACCTTCGTAACTTATAGTCATGGGTTTCGCATAAAGGAAAAGACATAACTTGGCATGTGTCCAAGTGTCTTACCTTCACATATGACAAAACCTAACCTCCGTGTTCCCGTGAATCTCCTGTTTAACTTTTCATTCACTAAAAGCTTCTTACTTTAAATGTCATGATGACAATTGGTGCATTATAGACCGATTGGCTAAAAAATTCAATTCGACCCATCATCTCACAACGTCGAGAAATTGACATGTATCTGTTTCAAATATTCGTATACTATGGTATGGCGTTAAAACATCGATCGTTACTTTGAACGATTGATTCATTTTCTGTTTTTAATGATATTCTTAACCATCGTTGTAAACTTATTCCAAGATCTTCGCATAGCGTATTATTCTTAGACCGATAGTTGGTCAAAGGTGAAATACATATTCACAAGATATGTGTTAAGCTTGTGTCATATATATAGTGGCACTTGGGGATATTTCATTGGCTTCAAGACGTCACCTTATTACATAACTTCATTCTAGATAATGAGAGTAGTGTGACTTATAAGTCTAATACGCCTCAAAACTCATCATCGTTTTCCAACGTTTCAAGGGTCAAACCCTAAAGATTTAGTTTGCCGATAACTTTCGTATTTCACCCATAATCAAATGTCAATCACGGTGGTATACTCCTCCTTCATCATAAGTTTTCCTTGAAATTAAATTTCGAGACGAAATTTTTAAAGTAGGGGAGACTGTAACATCTTGTATTTTTACAATAATTAAAAATTAACGTTCATTCTTAATCAACGTGAAAGCTTATAATAGAAGCCACACACTTTAGGCCCTCTTTTTACCTCTAATGGCTCTGCCATTGAACATAAAGTAAACACTAAAGCGGTCAGCTTAATCGATAATGAATTTTCTTCGTTTGATACCTCATCAAAACCCGAAAGTTCTTCAAAGTGTACCTCAGAAAATGAAAACACAAACTGCATCAAGAAAGAAAAAGAGAATCACTATGATCTACCTGTGACTTCATGCTCACCTTCTGATGAACAAAGTTCTAGAAACATTCAAGATCATGTGGTGAATGTGATGGTGTGTGACATCTCTCACTAACAAGTCCGTCAATTAACGTGACACCCGTTAACTATCCCCACGCATTATTACTTTTCATAATCTATTAATTGTTGTAGTCAAATTTTTCGTATAACTCGTTCGTATTAACCTTAATATAATAATAATAATAATAATAATAATAATAATAATAATAATAATAATAATAATAATAATAATAATAATAATAATAGTAATAATAATAAAGTTGAGGGGGGGTAATTATGACAATTCAAAAACTTAAAACCTAAGTTTTAGCACAAAATGATAAAAGAATAAACCACAGGGACCATTTCTGTAAATATGGCAAACCCAAACCCCCTTCCCCGTCGACCCTTTCTCCCCCTCCGTCCACCTTTCCGACCATTCGCCGGCGAGATCAAACACACAAAATTGCACGGTTTAAATCAAATTAAAAGTTTCCGTCAATCTCGCGACCATGATTCGAACATATGGACCTACACAATTTGAAAAATTATCCCGTTTATGCGCCTTACACTCGAACCCGCTTACCCCATTCAAATCAAATCGAATTGAACTCATTCGCACAAATTACCCCTATATAATAGAGGGCAAAACTCCTAAATCGAACACACAAACTCTCTGTAAACTCCAATTCGATCAAACACACACAAACATCACGTTTGATTTCTCCCTAAGCCGCGACCTGTTCTTCATCTGTCCTTGTCAAATTGGGTCTCCAATCAGGTAATTAAAAGCATCAATATGCTCGATTTTAGATGGGGATCAAAAGCCCCATGATTATTTGCATTAACATCATCGATTTGATCTTCAATTTGGATCAAATTGAATTAGGGTTCATCGGATTTGAGGGAGTTTCTGAAATTGTATTTTAAGATTTTAAAACCATTTCCTAATGCGGCTGTATGCCTTTGGTCTACTGGTATGTGTGTGGGAGTGCGGGATGGAGGTCACGGGTTCGAACCCGGGCACCTACCATTATTTTTTTAAAGCTTTGTTATTAATCAAAACGTTATTCCAATTAATTTTAGATAATTATAAAGTTTTATATATATTAAACCTTATCAATTTTTATACTTAAATTCATTCCTAAAATACTTAAACACACATATAAAATTCTCCTAATGGATCAAAATGTGAATAATTACTTTATAAATTTATTTACTCGACAAAACCCCACAATTCCAATTGAAACCCTAGTTCACGTCTAATTGTTAATCTTATTATTGAACTTTAATCTTGTAATAAATACGTTTAGGTGTCTTGTAAAAGAATTCGTTGGAACGTCGTTTAATCCTTATTATCACCTTATACACCTATACGTCATGTGAGTATTTCTATACCCCTTTTATTATTTCACACTTTTGGGTGAAACATGTTATATTATGAACATTGCACTTGTAAACACGTTTGATTCTTGTAAACTTATGGCAATTTACTTGTGTCATAGATCTATGGGCCTGACAAGCATGCTTGGTTGAACCAAGTACACTTTGCTAATCGTATATACTTTTAACGTTTGAGACTTGTAAAACTATGTCAAGGTTTGATTGTGCATTCTGTCTTACATCCCTAGTTACTATGTTCTCTAATTTACAACATGAATTGCCATCTTTTATATATTCTATGTATTATAAACTATGGAATGCTCACCAATATTTTTATGTTGACCTTTTATTTTTTAGCATGTTTTAGGAAATACTCAAGCTTAATTTCTACTCTTCAAAGCTTACACATCTAGGAATGGACCTAGATAAATAAATGGAATAAATGACTTGTTATGTTATTTTAATTTCTTTGAGACCTATGATTGTAATGGTACTATTGGAATTTATGATTAATATATATATTTGGGATTATTAATAGCGTTATGTGGCTGTGAACGATCTTAACTCTCGCTCCTCGATGTTTCCTCCGTCAAGGTTGGGGTGTGACAGATGGACACATGCCTGAAAATATGGCTATGACTCATCCCACATCGGTTGGGAAGGCGAACGAAAGTCTCTTTATAAGGGGCTGGATACCTTCCCCAATGTGACGCGTTTTAAATCCGTGAGGCTACGGCCAAAGCAGACAATATCACGTTGCGGCTCTCGTACACCTTCCTACGGGGGGTGTCACAGTTGGTATCAGAGCCAGGGCCGGGCCGTTGTGCCAGCGAGGACGCTGGTCTCACTTCGGTGGGTGGATGGACACATGCCTGAAAATATGGCTATGACTCATCCCACATCAGTTGGGGAGGCGAACGAAAGTCACTTTATAAGGGGCTGGATACCTTCCCCAATGTGACGCGTTTTAAATCCGTGAGGCTGCGGCCAAAGCGGACAATATCACGTTGCGGCTCTCGTACACCTTCCTGCGGGGGGTGTCACAGTATGTATATGTATATATATATACACATATGTATATATATATATACATATGTATGTATATGTATATATATACATATGTATGTATATGTATATATATGTATATATATACATATGTATGTATATGTATATATATAAATACATATATATATATATACATGTATATATATGTATGTATATGTATATATATATACATATGTATGTATATGTATATATACATATATATATACATATATATACATATGTATGTATATATATGTATATATAGATATATATATACATATGTATGTATGTATATATATAAATATATGTATATAGATATATATATATACATATGTATGTATTTGTATATATATATGTATATATATTTATGTATGTATATATATATGTATATATATATGTATGTATATATATGTATATATATGTATATATACATACATATGTATACATATATATACACATACACAAACACACACACACACACACTTATATATACATACATACATACATATATATATATATATACACACATACACATACATATATACATACATATATATACATACATATATATATATATCCCCCCTCCTCCTTTTTTTCCTTTTTTTTTCCTTTTCTTTTCCAAGTAAAAGAAACGTGGCTATAAACACTATCCGACATCTTTCTCATTTTACACGATGCCATGAAAGATAGCTCAAACCACATGTAAGCCAAGAAACATAAACCACCCTCAACCGTCGATAAAAAAAAACCTAAAGATGAGATATACCATATAATTTTTCATCAAGTTACTCTTTAAATATAGAAAATTTACTAAAACACAGAGATCTGTTCATTAGGGTGAGCAGATTGGAGTCAAGGTACAGTGGGTATCGCTGCTTCGTCGAGAAGAACATCACGCCATCTCGTGCGGTTGTTCGAAAGATGGAAAAAAAAGATGTTCAAGTTACGTCCATATTGAGGCATGTAGTGGGTTTTTCTACCATTACCCCTTCCAACAGCTATAATGTCATTCAAATCCTATTTATTTTAATACCATATTATGCATTTTTTACCCCAACTTATTCTTTACACCATCTCTCTACAACTTCTCAAAACATGCATGTCCAACCTTCTAATTGAATATTGTAACATGAGTTCATCGTCATCTAGTTCCCATAATTCATCTTAAACAAGCCAACATGACTTCTCTTTTATTAACTAAGTATGATGTAAGATGGAAGAGGAGTTTCATGACATTACAAAAGTATACATTGTTAATAGGTAAACTAACATGTGAAAATGTTCTTCATTCGTTGGATGAATATTTGAATATGTCGGAAAGAACACCATGTGAAAGGCTACAACAATTAGGGATAGTGTCATTATAGTGGATGGGAAATAATATTTGCATAAAACAACCACAATGGCAAATAAAAATCAATACAAGACTCTAATGCTTGAAGCAGTGTCATGTTGATTGTAAGCATTGAATTTGGAGGAATCACTCCACCGCATGGGTGGGTGGGGTCAATATATGAGAAATGACCGGTCACCAATACCTGACTCTAATGCTTGAAGCAGTGGACCTCACAAGATACGTTGTTGTTTTGGCATGCATTCTTTGGTGTCTTTGGTATCTTTGCATTCCATTAATGGCAAATAAAAATCAACACAAGTATGAGTGTTATCTTGAAGATGAGATATATGTCAATTGGAATATATTTGTGAAATCGATTTCTTTTCCAGTTGGTGCCAAACAAATACGATACAAGACCGCACAAGAAGCGGCAAGGAAGAATTTGGAATGAGTTAGATTTCGATAACCTTAAAGCTTGTTAGGGTATAGTTCGTCTACTGGCACAGGCATGGCATCCAAAATAAAATTAATTGTAACTTTTTGTATTTTTTGTATTGTCTAGTCTTGTAATTTTTTTATTTAATGAAATATTAATTTAAATTCTTATAATACCTAAAAGTAATTAAGTTAACCAGTTCGTATTAAAATTATTTAACTAAAAAAGTTTAGTAATGATTGAAAAATGCATTTCAGCATTTGAGCAATTTTTAGAGATGGTTTAAGGATGAAATATATAACGCGTACGTAAGGGATAGAATGTTAAAAGATGATTGTGACAACCCTAAAAAGAAAGATTAGACGAGTTAATATTTTAAGAAATTTTCATATATATATTACATTATTGAATATTATGTGTTTTAGTAATTATATATATATATATATATATATATATATATATATATATTATAGTATCTTACATATATATTGCATAAGTAAATTGTATGTATGTATGTTATGCATGTATGTATTATTTACGTTTGCATGCTTGCATACATGAGAATTATGTATGCATGGATTCAAAAGTACGTATGCATATGATCATACGCATAAGTTTTTGTTACTAAATATTGTTTGATCAAAGTACCTCAATATTATAACACCAAATGAATCATATTACAACACAACTAAAACATCACAAGATAATGAAACATCAAAGGTAACCTAGCATCAAAATAAAACTAAGTAAACCATAAACATTTAAATACTAACTAAGGCATCACTCACACTTCAAACCGGTTCATTAACCACCCGATTAAACACTTAAACCTTGTTAACCTTACATTTAAGAACTTGGTGACTCATATGCTTCCTTGCTCTACACCTAGCACCAAGGGAGTCTCCAAAACCTGTAACCTAGCAACCTAATGTCCAACTAATCAAAGCTATAATTTCCTAATCACTACCCTTGAACCTAGAACTAATCATGACCAACTCTGCTTTTTTTTTGCTACCTCTCGGCCGAGAAACATTATAACACCACCACCCCATCAACCACAACCCACACAACCACAACCGCATAACCAACCTCACCCCTCTTGGCTCTCAAACAACCATCATCAACCACTACCATCCTCACACCTCTCAACAATCTCTCAGTTTCTATGTTAGTATCACACATCATCATCATCCAAGTATCTATCATCTTCACTTCACAAGTGGTTTACTTCCAAAAATCAAGAACTTTCATTTAGAGACTCAGAACATCAAGAATTCCCGAAGCTAATCCACCACCTTTCTCAAATAAACAAGGTATAATCCTCAAATCTATAAATAACAAATTATATATGTGTTTAAATAACACATATGATTAACTCCTTAGCTAAATCATCAAGATTCTTTGCAAAAACTCATAACAACTTGATTTTTATCAAAAATCAGTATAAAAAGGGGTTCAAAAACAGAAAGTTGAAAATTTTATAAAAATCAAGGATTACAAATAAAGGGATTGAAACTATAAGTAATCTTGATAAATTTGGTTTATTATCTAAATGACTGTGATTGTGGGAATAAATATTGAAAATTTGTTGGGAAAATTTTGAAATAACAATCTGCAAATTTTGGTGTAAATACAATAAGTAAAATAATTTATACAAATTATTTAAGATAATAAAAGGAAATTATCAATTGGAAGAAAAGAATCCGGTAAAAATATAGAAAAATTATATAATGATCCATATATGTTAAAGAAGCTCCATAATTAATTTTTTAATTAAATTCCTTCATATGACTAAGATTTGTATTTTTATCTGATCTGTAAATGAAAAATCAAAAGAAATATCTAAACAGTGATATAAATTATGAAAAATTCATATGAATTATGATATGTTCAAATAAAAAGGATTTATAAATTTCGTAATTTTGAAGATATATAACTATTTGTCTTGAATTTTTGAAAATTTAGAAAAATTACAGTAAAATATCTACTGTGAATTAATAATTAGGAAATTTATGAGGTGCTATAGATTATTAGGTATGTATTCTGGAAAAATTTGAGAATTTATTAGTAGCAGTAACCGTTTTTAACAATTTATGCTAAGTTTATATTAATTTTAACAAATTATCTGGAATTAATTACATGTTGAAATTTTTATGTGATTATTGATATTATCTGAGTATGTTTCTATTGAACTTTTGAGAAATTTGGGTAATCACAGTTACTATTTTAAATTCTATGACTGAGGTACTGAAAATTTTAAAGAAAATTTACTTTTCTAACTTATAATTGATTTTATAGGTTATCGTTGGAATCAAGGTGAGACTCATAGCCTTATTTTCATACTTATAAAGTTTTTGGGGAAAAATCATATTATTTTGACTGATGCATAAGATTTTGAGAATTTACTGTCAGTTATGTTAACAACCATTAATTCGGATGTGGAATCGTTGGATAATATAGGTAGTGCTACTTAGGAAATTATTTCTTGTACCAACAAGATGAGTGTTGTAATGCTATATTATCTGATTTATGTGATTTATACTTGACAGTTATAAATCATCTATGTTATAAGTAGGTTTGGTTGTTATTTTACATCAGGTTAAGTATTTTGTTTAGAAATTAAACCTATAATCTCATCAACTTTATGTTGACTATTTTGAGTATGCTTTTTCCACTATTTCTGAAGATGTGGCTGTTAGACTAAACTGTTTTGTAATAGGGTTATATTAAAATTTTGTATACTAACATTAATATAACCCGAACTAATATTATGATATGTTTATGTTTACGTTCTTATGTGTTAATTGTTATTATTTCTAATCAATACGTTCTGAACAATCTAGTCACATCCAAAACACTTCACGCTTCCGTCGAGATGTGACAGGTTGGTATCAGAGCCATTGGTTATAGAGAATTAGGTATAATAAATACCTAGACTATATCCATAAGCTCGTATAATGACAAAAAAATTTAGCATGTATATACATATATTATATACATATATGAATCTTATTAGTAACAATTTATGACTTCATATATATATAAATTTTTGTGCCATCAGAATTTAAAATTCATCTTTATGATACATCTATATTATATGTGAATTATTTGATGAAATTATTTGACTAACTATTTAATAAAATTCATATAAAAGAACCCTGCAGCAATGAGTACTTCAGATTCAGATAATCGCCGTAATGAAATTGATCCCTTGGAGAACTCATACCATAGCAATTTTAAAGATATAACATCTGAACCAGGACTTCAGAATAATATGGAAACTTGCTAACCTGAGATTAAGATAAACCCCAAACCCAAGTTGTATATTCGATGTGCATCAAAGACAGTCGGTGGTTAATTGGTTATACCATTAAAACCCCCAGGAAAAAGGTACGACGTGGTGACAAGTTTATGATTAAAGAAGGAGAAAACTTAGAAATACAAAATTCTAATTTCTCCGATAATAAAGAAAAAGAAACTAAAAGGCAAAGGTTGGATAATGATCAGATAAAAGCTGCCCAGCAGACCCTTAAAAAGCTCAAGAAAATACAACAAGGAATCCAGAAGATCCATAAGGATATTAAGGAAGTAAAGACATCCAAGAAAAATATCTTTACAAAAATATGGAACTGGGTTTGCAAGAGTTAGAAACTATCTCTTAATCTAACTTGTCAAGATCTAAGAATAAGAACTTAATAATATATACATCTTTTGTGTTTGGAATTACTATCTGTTATGTGTTAGATAAATTGTGTTAAAATTTTAGGTTCTTACTTTTTGATGCTAATCATAATTAACTATAGTGAATCATGCCGCCAAAAAGAAACACCCAGCCTGTACGAAGAACGGCGCGAGATGGACGATCCAGAACCAGACTCGGAGAGGAAACTCCGGTGAACAATACTGTAAATGAGAACGACAAGATTTCTTAATTACTAACACAGCAAATAGAAGCTGCAATACCTACATTGATAACTCAGCTACAACAGAACCTGTATTTTAGAGCTACATCACACAGGAACGAAGGTCTAGAAGACGCCAATACAGAGGAATGACAAGAGGAGGAAATTAATGGAGTTATGAAAGGATGCTCTTACAAAACCTTTATGTCATGTAGACCCCGGGAATTTGATGGAAAAGGAGGAGCAGTACAAGCATTGCGCTGGTTGGATGAGATAGAATCAGTGTTAGAAATTAGTAATTGTGCCGACAACTACAAAACACCGTTTGCCTCACATTTACTTAAAGGGGAGGCACAATCCTGTGGAAAATAGAAATGCAAACAAAAGGAAGGCATGTGATGAACAGAATGAGCTGGGAAGAATTCAAAACATGGTAATTGACAAATATTGTCCTTATAATGAAATAGAAAATTGGAAACTGAGTTCTTGGTATTAGAAATGAAAGGAGCAACACATCAAGAATATACTGATAGGTATAACGAACTCTCTAGATTAGTACCACACCTGGTAACCCCCGAAGCTAAAAGAATAGGAAGATATATTTGGGGATTAGTACCACAATAAGGGGATTAGTGAAATCTGCAATGTCCAAGACCTTTCAGGATGCAGTAAGTTTATCAGGTAGTCTAACTGATGAAATGATAAGAAATGGATCTTTAAGTAATCCAAAATGTAGAGAAAAGGAAATGGAATGATAATCACACGGGAGGGAAATTTGGAGGAAACCCCAAAAAAGATTATCCCGACCACCACAAAGGAATTTCTTAGGAGTAGCGCGAGAAAAGAAACCACAAACGGAAGGTCAACCGTGGTGCAGTACCTGTCAAAGATATCACCATGAAAAATGTATGATAGTAATTTGTTATAATTGCAAAAAGAAAAGACATATATCTCGAGACTGTAAGAACCCCACCAACCATGGAAACGAAAACCATTTTCGTAATGAATGTCCACAATTGAAAGGCAATGCTCAAGTCAACCAAAACAACCCCCGTGGAAGAGCTTTCGTAATGCAAGCTGAAGAAGCTTGGCATGAACCAGAAGTAGTAACAAGTACGTTCCTTATTAACAATCAATACGCAACAGTATTATTTGATACAGGAGCAACTCGTAGTTTCATTTCAAAAATATTTAAATCATTACTTAATCTAACTTCTGAGAAACTAAAGCACAAATTTATGATGGAGTTAGCTAATGGTAAAATAATTGAAGCCTGTGAAATCATTCCTAATTATACTTTAACCCTAGACGAGTATTGTTTTGATATAGATTTGATCTTAGCCTGTCGGTGGACGCTCATTTCCACCGTTTCTGAAGATGTAGTTGTTAGACTAAAATGTTTTGTAATAGGGTTATATTAAAATTTTGTATACTAACATTAATGTAACCCGAACTAATATTATGATATGTTTATGTTTACGTTCTTATGTGTTAATTATTATTATTTCTAATCAATACGTTCTGAACAAGCTAGTCACATTCAAAACACTTCACGCTTCCGCCAGGATGTGATAATGATGAGGGGTAAAGATGTACTCCTCCAACCTTGATGAATCAAACTAACTAGATTAAAGAATGGATAACCTAATTAAGATCCAAACCCGACCTAAGGCAATGTTTATTAAAAATGTTAACAACCAATGATTGTTGAGTTGTGGTACTTGAATGGTGGTGTCACGTTATGAATTCCAATAATGAAAAGAAAAAGAAAGAAGAATATATGCCATGACTTTTCCATTTGTCACATCATGTCACCTACATAGAGTTATAAGACTTTCTGTTGTAGCACCATGCAAGTTAATCTATTAACTTAACTAGGAGTAATCAATTTCACGCGTTGCGCGAGTTTTTAAAATCACAAACAAAAGGCAATTGTTGATGTAACAACCCAAGGAAATCGCAACGTGATATTGTCCGCTTTGGCCGCAGCCTCACGGTTTTAAAACGCGTCACATTGGGAAGGTATCCAGCCCCTTATAAAGAGACTTTAGTTCTCCTTCCCAACCGATGTGGGATGCAAATAGCCATGTTTCAGACATGTTTCATCCACCCCCCCTAAGGGAGCCCAGCGTCCTCGCTGGCACAACGGCCCGACCCTGGCTCTGATACCAACTGTAACAACCCAAGGAAATCGCAACGTGATATTGTCCGCTTTGGCCGCAGCCTCACGGTTTTAAAACGCGTCACATTGGGGAAGGTATCCAGCCCCTTATAAAGAGACTTTAGTTCTCCTTCCCAACCGATGTGGGATGCAAATAGCCATGTTTCAGGCATGTTTCAGTTGACACGACCTTGTTCAATACCCTTGGTTCAGAACCGTCCTCTCATTACGACTGCAAACCAGACATTGTTGTCATGCCTAGACGACAATTTTTTAGCATAATCACCATAGCCATCTCATGTGCAACGTGAGTTTTCAAAATCACAAACAAAATGCAATTGTTGACAGGACCTCATTTAATAACATTGGCTCAGATCCGATCTCCCGTTGTGGCTGCAAACCAAACATGGTTGCCACGCCAAGGCAATGATAATTTTTTAGCGGAATCATCATAGCCATCTAATTTTTTACCATCAACAAACCGACAACGTACTATCCATTTCAGAGTCACTTGTAAGTGGAAGGGAAAGCCATTATCCTTGGCTGCAAACCATCATCATATGGTTTCCACGCCAAGACATAAACTTGTTTTTGGCTGGACCATCACAACATTCAGATTTTTGATCTCACACAAACTAATAATTTGCAATCCTCATGAACCACAACAAAGACAAAACAGCACAACCGTGTCTCAAACAAACCTAGGGCCATCATCATCAACAATCAAGATACAACCAGCACATACACAACACAATTATTGTAACATCTCGTATTTTCGTTAAGTAAAAGTTAACCTCGTTGAATTTTGTAGGGACCTTTTATGCCATTTGTGAAATCTTGAGGGCTTGTTATGCTTGTTGGGCTAATTTAAAAGTAAATAAGTTAATTTATGTAGATAATAATAATAATAATAATATAATAATAATAATAATAATAATAATAATAATAATAATAATAATGATGATGATAATAATAATAATAATCATAATAATAATAATACTAACAAATATAATAATACAAGAAATTACAACTTTTGGGTAATATGTTAAAGTTTTATTTAATAAAAGTTTATAAAAGTTAAACAACTAATAAGTTGTAAAATACATATATATATATATATATATATATATATATATATATATATATAAATCATAACTAGAACTTAAAGCTTATTTAAGTCAAGGGGTTTGTTTGTCATTTTATAAACTTTAAAAGGAAGGTTTTACATAAAATAACAAGAGTTCCAAACTGCATGGACCATTGGTGTAAATTTAAAATTACAAAACTACCCCCGCCACCCATTTCTTTCCCTTTTTCCGGTGAGAGTCCGGCCATTCTCCGGCCGCGACTCCGGCCACCCCAAAAACCGGTTTTAAGCCTCGGTTTTGACCCAAATCATACCAAAACGTTCGTGAACTCGATTCGAACTCCTTAAAGAACCTTTAATGGGCTTAAACATCGGTTTCAGGTGCAATTAACTCGAGTAACCGGTGGTTTTAGTCTCATAGCCGTTTGAACATTAAAACACAATAATAATCTAATTAACTCAACATAAACATCATACTGCTATCTTTGATCGAATACAACCTTCAATTTCATCTGAAACAAACACAAACCCCGAATTCAGTTATCATCTTCATCGCGAACCTGCACCACTATCAACACCCACCTTACAATCGATCTAACCCGAAATTAGTAGAGGGCTTTGAGTCTTGAACATTTCTTGAAGCTTCACACGAAGTTGATTTGATTATTGTCAACATTTGCTCAACAATTGAACTCACGTTTGGCCGCGGCTCGTTCTTCAGATTGTTTTTGTTGATTCAAACAATCACATGGGTAATTAAGTACATCCTTACACTCGTTTTTACATAGGCAATCAAAGCCCTATGATTGATTCCATTATCATTAACGAATTGGGGTTCAATTTTGGATTCAATCGTTCTAGGGTTCTTAGTAATTTGGGGGATTTGATAATTGATGGTTATAAATATTTTAGTTAAACTTTTAACCAGATCGGGCTGTAGCCCAACTGGTAAGTGGCATGCCTTCTGGCTAAGAGGCCCCGGGTTCGAACCGGGCCTCCGCCATATTTTTGTTTTAATAAGTTCTCTTAATATTTTTTATTCAGAAAATTAATATTATATTGTTAATCATAATAAAAATTATTTTGTTAACTAAATTATTTCAGAGAATATTAAGTTAATTTTTAAAAGGTTTTATAAACTTATAACTCATAAAGTTAATAGAATTTTAAAGAATGAAAAGGTTATAAAACATCATTAAGTCTTTTATATGTTACAAATATAATATAGTCCAAACTTGGATTATTTTCAAAACACTTCAAACCTACATATTACAAATAATTTAAATGTTTAATCATATAAAGGATTATTTAAATAAATATTTAAATAATTAATTATCCATTTAATCATGTCATGTCATATTTAGTTTATATTCTCTAAACTTTTTATTTGAACTCTTGAAGCCTATAACACCATATATTATACTTCATTTTTTACTAAAATCTCGTATTATAAGATTTTTATAATAAATAATTTTAAAAGTTCAAAACTTTATAAAATGATTTTAAATAATTTTAAATTCATTTAAATAAGTATTTAATTAATTCTCTTTATCAAATAATTAATTATTAAATTAATTATTTTTTTCAAACTTAAATTCTATTAACTTAATAACTTAAATTGTTGAGACCTTTTTAATCATTCTTGGACCTAATTGGTTTATAATATCTTTATTAACCAAAACGTAAACGATTCATTATTTTATTTAATTATTTAAACCCCCAAATCCCAGTTGAAACCCTAGTTCATGTCGAACTATTAATCTTATTATTAAACTTAATCTTGAAATCAATACATTTAGGTAACTTGTAAAAGAAATCGTTGGAGCCTCGTTTAAATTATTATCATCACCTTATATATATCAAGTGAGTATTTCCATACCCCTTTTTCTTATTTTCACACTTTGGGGTGAAACATGTAAACTTATATCATTGCACTTATGAACTTATTCGAGACTTGTAAACTTTATGGCAATTTACTTAAAGTTGTGGTTAGTTGAACTTTTGTGGTTACCATGTTATGGCGTTATATGTACAATCATTAACTATTGCTAGCCCAGCGAAGTCATAGATCTATGGGACAGACAACCTATTTGGTGCTAAAGTCGATGAACTGCCGACTCCTAGGAGTCGTATGCTTGTGCACTAGGGAACCAAATACACTTAGCTGATCGTATATACTTTTAACGTATAAGACTTGTAAAACTTTGTCGAGGTTTGATTGTTGCATTGTTCATACATCCCTAATCACTTTATTCACTAATTTACAACTTGAATTGCCATCTTTTATATACTTATGTATTGAAAACTATGGAATGCTCACCAACATGCTTATGTTGACCTTTTATTTTTAACATGTTTCAGGAATAACCCAAGTATGCGTTCTACTCTTTGAAGCTTATCTCACTTAGGACTGGACTTAGAGAAATAAACAATGATCTTGTTACTTTCAACCTTGTATTCATGATGTATCTTTGTTTGAGGCTTATGTTTGTAATGTTACCTTTAAAACTTATGAATAATATATTTGGATTTAATAATAGTGTTATGTGGCTGTGAACGATCTTAACTCTCACATCTCGACGTTTCCGCCGTCTAGGTTGGGGTGTGACAAATTGGTATCAGAGCCCATAACTATAGGGATTTAGGTTATTAGAAATGGTGACCTAGACTATAGTTGCATGAACCTCATAGAAATATCTTATACTTTTGTGCTTACATGTTGTTTGCATGCTACATAATGCCATGCCTTTTGTGCAACTTGATGCCTTAGCATAGGATTACCTTATGTATGCTTAAAACTTAGTTACTTGTCTCCCTAAACTTATCTTTGACTCTTTGACTCTCCCCGATGATTGAAACTTCCTAAACTTATTTTCGAGGACATGTGAAATCTACACTTATTATCGTGGGTTTAATTCCTTAGACTCTATGTCTAATCTATGAAAATCTCATCAAGGTTTTGATTTCATGAACCAAAGAAATTTGTGTGACACATAAACACCTGTATTCTGGATTTCCTGGCAAAGGCCTTCGGGCTAAGGCAAGCATATCGTATAAATCTCATTGCGAGACCAGTTATGCTTACCTGGGGATTTCTGGGATGAGTGATAAACTATGGTCAACATACACAAGTCTTTAAGGCAAGTGGGTCAATTTACTTTGACGTGTCAACGATTCCAAATGGTAATGCGTTACCAAATGGAACCATCCTCTTTGTATCTTAAAAATCTTTGATTCCTTGAACTGGTTTCTTCTCATTCTTATCATACATAATATTCCTGTGATATTGAACTCGTCTTACCTTTTAACTCCTATGTTTAAACATCATTACACGTTAGGCGTTTCATGTAGCTATTTCTATACCTTGATCAACGTGTACATGACTCTTGTTATACCCAAAGATATTGGTCGTCTAAACCGAATGGTTCTCAAAACTTTAACTCGTTACTTATGGTTTTCAAATCTCCTTAAAATGTGTCCCATAACTAAAGACATGCAATGTTGTAAGCTGGAATTTCTATATCTTAGGATACTTTGTCTAGGCAAAGTGTAACTAGTGATCTGATTCGACCATTGAATCCATTTACTTGACTCGAAACCCTTGAAAGGAGTGATCACTTATAAGTACGTGTGTCTTCAATATGGTTGACCTCATATCTTAAGAAGTTCATGTATTCCCTTCCATTGTGAATCGAATGTTCATATCTCATTGAGATGTCGAATTATTCTTGTCCTTGATTCTGTCTTCCTGATTTAAGTCATTCAAGATTTGAGCATCATCATAACTAATCCTGTTACCTTAAACTTTAACCTTAAATTTTGTAAGTATGATTTTCTCTTTTGTTATATTGATGTAACTTGAAATTTCCTGAATTTCTAATTGATATTTTTTTCTTTTCGTTGTGATGTCAAACTTCATACCGTTTGCACCATGGGAGATGCAAGAGTTTGTAAGTCAACCTATGACTAAGAACATTCGTATCTCCTAAATGATTCTAACTCATCAAAACAGGGGTGATTCCCTTACTTTGATGGTTCTCTATTCGTTCGATAAATGGTTTCCAATCGTGTGTTTTATGAAATTTCATCCTCTGGATTGGGGTGATTACCTTATCTTAAGGATTGACTTCAATTATTTTCTTTGGAATGACATTTCACAAGTGACATGATCTCACCAAAATAGGATTGAAACCCATACTTTGGTGACAAATGTCAATCTTCGATTGCTTTCATGTTATTATGAAATTCAATCATCAAGATAGGCATGAATCCCATACCTTGATGATAATTTCATTTTTATGAATTGTATTTCCTCAAATAAAACGACCTCGTCAAAGTAGGAGTGAATTCTGGATTTTGATGAAGAAGTTCATCCTATTATATTTTGTTTTTGTAAAACTTCACCGTTAAGATAGGGGAGACGTCCCTTACCTTAATGGTGAGTTACCTCGTCTTATTTCTGTGGATCCTCACAATGAGTTGAGATCGAGCTTTTTGATTGGTAAGTTAGAGGTCATACCTTGGGGAATACACCATCAAGTTAGGAGTGAAAACCACACCTTGATGACTATTCTCATTTCTTGATCTTCAACTTACCAAGGTTGTAATTAAGTGGCGAGAAGCATGTAGTAACTTGAAGGGTGAAACCATGTTAGTGTTTCGACCTATCAAGCCAAAGCATGATCTCTGAACTTGAAAGGAGACCTAATCGCTCTAGGCTAATTTTATTTTCGAGCTTGGAGCATTTAAAATTCTTAAATCGATTTCGTTTCCCTTTATCCTTATGATTTGATTTGATCTAGCCATATGGGACCATTTATTCCTTATTCATCGACTTTCATTTTGAGTTATCATCAAAACCGGATTTACGCGATGGTAGACTTCCTAAACAATCCTTCTGCTAAAGACATTATCAACTTATGCTCATGTCTTTCTAGTCATACAAATGTTCTCAGTTGTGCTTATGGTTTGTTGAACTGCATATGTAAACTGTACTTGGAGATTTGCTACCTTACAAAACATGGTTACAAATGCATTCTTATTGTTTGTGTCATTTCTTGAATCGCTTTTGAATCCTTAACCTTGGAAATCTTTAAAACTCTATCTTGATTTCGATCTACGAGACTCGTTATTACTTTCATTATGACTCGGATGTGGAGATTCATAAATTTTCATAATTTGTAGTCATGGGTTTGGCATAAAAGGAAAAAACGTAACTTGGTATGTATCCAAGTGTCTTACCTTCACATATGACAAGACCTAACATTCGTGATCTTATGGATCTTCTGTTTAACTTTTCTTTTAACTAAAATGCTTCTTATCTTAGAGGTCATGATGACAATTGGTGCATTATAGGATTGACAAATCTCATATTGACTCATGTGAAATAATGGGTCGAGAAATTGACCTGCATCTATCTCAAATAGTCGTATACTGTGGTATGTCGATAAACATCGATCGTTAATTTTGAAGATCGATTCATCTTCCTGCACTTAGTAAAGTTTCAAACTATCGTCGTGAACTCATTACAAAATCTTCGCATATCGTATTATTCTTAGACCGATGGTTGGTCAAAGGAGAAATACATATTCACAAGATATGCGTTAAGGTCGTTTCATATGGTGACGTTTGGGATTCTTAAATTCCGACGGTTAACCTTTCTTATCATTGTTGGTCTTTTATTGATTTCTAGACATCACCTTACCACGAAATTATATTCTGGAAGTTGTGATTTATAAGTCTAACATACCATGATAACTCGTCATCATTTTCCAACTTTTCAACTCAAAACGTCTCGTATTTCACTAGAAGAGTTCAAGTTGGTATATATTATGTCAAGAATCTTATAAGATTCCATAAAGTGAAACGTATCACCTGTAATCAAACATCAAACATTGTTCGTTGTACACGTACCTTGCATCATAATTCCTTGTTCATCTAAGTTCATTTTTAATTTCGGACGAAATTCTTTTAAGTTGGGGAGACTGTAACATCTCGTATTTTGTTAAGTAAAAGTTAACCTCGTTGAATTTTGTAAGGACCTTTTATGCCATTTGTGAAATCTTGAGGGCTTGTTATGCTTGTTGAGCTAATTTAAAAGTAAATAAGTTAATTTATGTAGATAATAATAATAATAATAATAATAATAATAATAATATATAATAATAATATAATAATAATAATAATAATAATAATAATAATAATGATAATAATAATAATAATAATAATAATAATCATAAAATAATAATACTAACAAATATAATAATACAAGAAATTACAACTTTGGGTAATATGTTAAAGTTTTATTTAATAAAAGTTTATAAAAGTTAAACAACTAATAAGTTGTAATATATATATATATATATATATATATATATATATATAAATCATAACTAGAACTTAAAGCTTATTTAAGTCAAGGGGTTTGTTTGTCATTTTATAAACTTTAAAAGGAAGGTTTTACATAAAATAACAAGAGTTCCAAGCTGCATGGAGAATTGGTGTAAATTTAAAAATTACAAAACTACCCCCGCCACCCATTTCTTTCCCGTTTTTCCGGTGAGAGTCCGGCCATTCTCCGGCCGCGACTCCGGCAACCCCAAAAACCGGGTTTTAAGCCTCGGTTTTGACCCAAATCATACCAAAACGTTCGTGAACTCGATTCGAACTCCTTAAAGAACCTTTAATGGGCTTAAACATCGGTTACAGGTGCAATTAACTCGAGTAACCGGTGGGTTTAGTCTCATAGCCGTTTGAACATTAAAACACAATAATAATCTAATTAACTCAACATAAACAATCATACTGCTATCTTTGATCGAATACAACCTTCAATTTCATCTGAAACAAACACAAACCCCGAATTCAGTTATCATCTTCATCGCGAACCTGCACCACTATCAACACCCACCTTACAATCGATCTAACCCGAAATTAGTAGAGGGCTTTGAGTCTTGAACATTTCTTGAAGCTTCACACGAAGTTGATTTGATTATTGTCAACATTTGCTCAACAATTGAACTCACGTTTGGCCGCGGCTCGTTCTTCAGATTTTTTTGTTGATTCAAACAATCACATGGGTAATTAAGTACATCCTTACACTCGTTTTTACATAGGCAATCAAAGCCCTATGATTGATTCCATTATCATTAACGAATTGGGGTTCAATTTTGGATTCAATCGTTCTAGGGTTCTTAGTAATTTGGGGGATTTGATAATTGATGGTTATAAATATTTTAGTTAAACTTTTAACCAGATCGGGCTGTAGCCCAACTGGTAAGTGGCATGCCTTCTGGCTAAGAGGCCCCGGGTTCGAACCGGGCCTCCGCCATATTTTTGTTTTAATCAGTTCTCTTAATATTTTTTATTCAGAAAATTAATATTATATTGTTAAATCATAATAAAAATTATTTTGTTAACTAAATTATTTCAGAGAATATTAAGTTAATTTTTAAAAGGTTTTATAAACTTATAACTCATAAAGTTAATAGAATTTTAAAGAATGAAAAGGTTATAAAACATCATTAAGTCTTTATATGTTACAAATATAATATAGTCCAAACTTGGATTATTTTCAAAACACTTCAAACCTACATATTACAAATACTTTAAATGTTTAATCATATAAAGGATTATTTAAATAAATATTTAAATAATTAATTATCCATTAATCATGTCATGTCATATTTGTTTATATTCTCTAAACTTTTTATTTGAACTCTTGAAGCCTATAACACCATATTATACTTCATTTTTTACTAAAATCTCGTATTATAAGATTTTTATAATAATAATTTTAAAAGTTCAAAACTTTATAAAATGATTTTAAATAATTTTAAATTCATTTAAATAAGTATTTAATTAATTCTCTTTATCAAATAATAATTATTAAATTAATTATTTCTTTTCAAACTTAAATTCTATTAACTCAATAACTTAAATTGTTGAGACCTTTTTAATCATTCTTGGACTTAATTGGTTTATAATATCTTTATTAACCAAAACGTAAACGATTCATTATTTTATTTAATTATTTAAACCCCCAAATCCCAGTTGAAACCCTAGTTCATGTCGAACTATTAATCTTATTATTAAACTTAATCTTGAAATCAATACATTTAGGTAACTTGTAAAAGAAATCGTTGGAGCCTCGTTTAAATTCTTATCATCACCTTATATATATCAAGTGAGTATTTCCATACCCCTTTTTCTTATTTTCACACTTTGGGGTGAAACATGTAAACTTATATCATTGCACTTATGAACTTATTCGAGACTTGTAAACTTTATGGCAATTTACTTAAAGTTGTGGTTAGTTGAACTTTTGTGGTTACCATGTTATGGCGTTATATGTACAATCATTAACTATTGCTAGCCCAGCGAAGTCATAGATCTATGGGACAGACAACCTATTTGGTGCTAAAGTCGATGAACTGCCGACTCCTAGGAGCCGTATGCTTGTGCACTAGGGAACCAAATACACTTAGCTGATCGTATATACTTTTAACGTATAAGACTTGTAAAACTTTGTCGAGATTTGATTGTTGCATTGTTCATAACATCCCTAATCACTTTATTCACTAATTTACAACTTGAATTGCCATCTTTTATATACTTATGTATTGAAAACTATGGAATGCTCACCAACATGCTTATGTTGACCTTTTATTTTTAACATGTTTCAGGAATAACCCAAGTATGCGTTCTACTCTTTGAAGCTTATCTCACTTAGGACTGGACTTAGAGAAATAAACAATGATCTTGTTACTTTCAACCTTGTATTCATGATGTATCTTTGTTTGAGGCTTATGTTTGTAATATTACCTTTAAAACTTATGAATAATATATTTGGATTTAATAATAGCGTTATGTGACTGTGAACGATCTTAACTCTCACATCTCGACGTTTCCGCCGTCTAGGTTGGGGTGTGACAATTATCCTCACCGCAGATCGACTTCTCAACCTTAAGGCATGCCTTGAATAGTTTTCACCCAAAAATAGTTTTCACCCAAAAAAGTAAACATCAACCACAGATACACCACCGACGGATCAACATGGCCAGACCCAACATAAATGATATCGGCTGTAACAGCAACATCACCGCCCAACCACACCCTCTTAGGGTTTGCGACAACCCCTCGTAAACCTTTTCTTCTCCGTAGAAACCGGTAGCCAAATGCAACCTTTAGAACCATCAAGTAACCCTGCGTCTCAGGCCTTAACTTAAAGAATAGGCGTGCCGGAAAATGGCCATCATAGAGGGAATCGTCTTCGGCGGCCGAAACCCTCACAAAGATCAATGAAACTGGCGACTGGTCATCGGATAGGCAAACACCTAACACACCTCTGATCTCAATGATGTAATCATTAGCAAGGGAGGTGAAGGTCACCGGAGAGAAACACCATTCGATAGCAGAGGGGGTGACGGTTTCAAGGCACCGGTGAAGGCTAGCGAAACGACATTTGGTAGACCACAGACCGCCACCACCGAATCCACCGCACGGCTGTCGTCGGCCATATTCCGGCTAAAAGATACCCGATGCGCAAGAAATGAGGCATGTAGATGACATAAAGGGAGAAGGCACAATACCTAAAACACATAGTGAAATACCAAATATACCCCAATCTACTATTCATTTCCATTGTTTTTTAAATATATAGGGTAATATCTCATACTGGATGTTGTGAAGGTGGCCTCGTTATCCACACCTCCGGTCGGATGAATGGAGGACCGACCGACACGGGTTTTCACGAGCAAAGTTTTAATGTAAGTTATTAATTGTCAATGAATATAAGCTTATAGGAAGGGTCGATACAACTATTTTATTTAAATCTTTACGCTTTGTAATGTGTTCTTGACGTTTTATCATCTGTTTTTGAAACAGAGGGTTTTCTCATCTAATGTGAGATTTCTACTTAGGATGATCTTAATTTTTATACTTGAGTAATGAAGATGATCAGCTGGGCCAGTCACCCGTCAGTGATCTAGTTAGCCGTTAAAAAAATAGCTTTCAAAGAGATATTAATTTTCTTAAATAAATTAATTTTTTTATTTTGGATTTGACCTATGAATCGACCAGCTATACGAAATGAGGTCCTATAATTATACCACCGCCATTTGAAACTAAAGCACTTTCTTTGTGAAAACAAAGATTCAAATTACAATTTTAAGTGGTAATCATGAGGATTCTTGGGAACATTAGTGAGGAAAATGACCATATTTCAAAAAATATACATCTCATTCGTGACGGCGTCATACGCGACATCATAAAGTATAGCTATTATTGTTTTTATTTATTTCAGAACTAAATTACGTCAAAACATAAAATTACTCGAATTTATATTATCAGATAGAAATATATTATATTAAAACCACTCATTTTTAAATGAAATTTACATTAAAAAGTAGATAAGCTCAAAACATATATAAAAATTAGCATAAAACGTTTATATTTGAATCAGTTCGTGTCCGAACAAAATTTAAGTCAAAATATATATGAACTAGAATTTACATCAACACGTACATAAAAATAAGGATGTAAAAATAATTTTTTAAGTAAAATATACAATATGTAAATCCAATGCTTAAAGACTCGAGAAGATCAAATTGATATAATTTTAAATTTACAAAAGGTATAGAAGTTAAAAATATACAATATAGAAGTTAAAATGTCAATTCAAAAAGGACTTTTGCTCGTGACAAATACCATCAACCTTTCTCACATTCTAAATAACTTGAAAGTGGAGATGGCAGGGTCGGTTCAATGTTTGTTGGGGCCTCAATCGAACTAAAAAAAATATGGCCCTTTTGAAAATCGCAATCTAAACAAAAGCAATCTAATCAAATTTGTTTGAATAAAAACAATAAATCAAAGAAAATTTGGTATACCAACTTAAATCCTTGATAGTTGATTTCGTTAAATAAAAAAAGGGCTAGACGAAGTCGATCAAATCAATCGGAAAAGAAAAAACTTAGAATGGTCGTTTGCTTTGTGATATGTGTAACTGTGTTTCTTCAATAACCTATCAAATTATCAAAATTTTTATCGGAACTCAACTATCAAGTGTTATTTCCGCTTCAAAATTTTATTGAGCCATATAATATCAAAACCACTATAATACTTTTTCATAAACGGGGCCCTTATTTTTTAGGGGTTCCAAGCTCAATGCGTCACAACTTACACTATTGAGCCGGCCCTGGGAGATGGTGGGTGCAATAGTACTCAAAAATTGTTTATATATTTTTAATCAAATCAAAGGCTTGTGTGTTTTGAAGAATGAAGAGTATGATTCAATAACCCATCATTCTTATTAAAATTTTAAAAGGAGAATATATTTTTTTCTGTTTTGAAAGTGTTGAAGTCCTGAAGATATTATTGGATATTCAAAATCAAATAAAAATTATAGTTGTATAAATAAGAACCTTCAAGCTTTTTAAAGTTAATTTCAATTTGGTTATTAAAATTTAACAAAAGTAATCATTCTTCTTTAAAATATTAAAACATCAATTTACCTCCTATCTATGTTTTAGTCTAAATTTTAAAAGTTAACACGTCACAACGTGCACGAGTGGTTTCAATGTTTTTACGCATATTTTTCTCATTTAATGACCTCGTCACAACGCATAAGTCCTGATCGACTTAATTGTTATTTTTAATATATTATGTTCATATATGTGATTCAATGTTTATGTCTACTTTTTGTTTTGTTTATTTTTTGTTTTATTATTTTTTAATACGAGTTTTTCTAGTGCTAGTGGTCGTTAATGATAATGTGACATTAGTGCTACTTGGTATGGTTTTTACCCCTACCACAATACGGGGGGACTTGATACTTGCTTGATTCGATTTTTAAAATTTAGGATCCATAAAGATTCAAAGTGATGCGTGATATAAAATCTAGAGTTGTTTTGGTATTTAAAATTTGAAGGTTAGTATCAAATTATAAGGGAAAAGTTCAAATAAAAAGGATTCTAAACCTAAAAATTATAAGAAAACAATCTCAACCATCTATCTACTTAATAATGGTTGAGATTATTTTGTATGAACATTTGTTAGAGGGTTATTTTAGTAATAACCACTTCTGTTGAGTTTTTATAAGTTCCTTCAATTTTTTAAACGTTCATAACTTTATGTACGATATTATTTTTTCATAAAAATTACACCAATAAAACAAGCGCTTTTTATATTTAAAACGAGTAGAGTATTATATATATAATTCAAATAAGTTTCTTTTGCGTATTTAAGCTTATATCTCGTCATTGTGTATTTTAGTGCATTTAATTGTGTTTTTGTTAGTTATTGTGTTTTTCTAAATACTATTGTGTTTTTTTAAAATGATGACTTTTAAAAAAAATAGAATGATGGAATCACATTATTGTGCATGTTTAATATGTAAACCATAATAATAAATTAATAATAATTAATATAATACATTAAAAATAATGACAAAATAACATAATGTCGTATTGTATTTTTTGATCGTCATTGTGTAATCTCGAACACTATGCGTTTTGAAAAATATACTGGTGAAATAACATTATTGTATACTTCTAACTATCAAACACAATGATATATAACAACAATTTTATATAATGTATAAAAGGCAGTGAAAAAATAATGAGTTTTGATAAATACATTGGTTAAAATATATTATTAGGCACTTCTAATTCTAAAGCATAATGATATATAACAAGCCTATATAATTAATAGAAACAATGACAATAAGAACTCAAATGATATACAACATAAAATATAATGATGAATACAAATAACAAATGATGTAAAATATATGATACAATAAATGTATATGACACAATGACCTGATTTATTTAACACAATGAGTTGATATATTGGACACAATGATCAAAATGTCCTTTTATTTAAAACAATTGAAAAACATGCGTCAAGCTCACAATATTTCTTAGAATTTTCATATTAAATATCCCTTTTACAATAACCCTACCCAAATTAAATAGAGTAAATTACTATATTTTAGTCACTAGGGTTTGGTTAAAGTAATCATTTTAATCTAAAAGTTTTAAAAAAAATTAGTCTAATAGTTTCAACTTTGTAACCATTTTCATCCAGTCCGTTAACTCCATTAGTCTTGTTCTGTTAAGTACAAAGGATTATAGCGCCTTTAATAGTATAACAAACATTACACACATACCCAAACCCTACCGTCTTTGTTTTCACATTTTGTGTTCTCTCTACTCTAACCATCGTCGGATGAACCAACCTCCACTGTCGTTTGAAGCCACTTTCCCTTGAACAGTCGTCATTTCTCTCTCTCTCTCTCTCTCTCTCTCTATCTATCTATCTCTATCTCTCTCTCTTATCTCCATCCTTCCCTCTATCTCTCTCATCGCCCACCACCCTCTCCAGTGAATCGCTCATTATACTAATACTTCCATCACTAGTGAACCCCCTTTATCGCTTACTAAGATGACACGCCATCAATTGCCTACCTCAATTAAAAGTTTCTATTTGGCGTTTCTATATTGATAAATATTTCGGTTTAGATTTGGGGTTCTGTCTGGTTTTAAGCTTCAACTTGAAGCTTTGCTCATGTTCACGTCATCTTCATTACACCTTGAATGGTGGTGCATGTGATGATGCTAGATTATTAGTAAATCATGTCTATTTTAGTTTAGGGTTTGTGTAATCCATGTTGATTTTGTTGTCGTCGTCGATTTCAATTTAAGTGATTCGAGGTTTTTCATAGGTGGTCACTAAATTTGGTGGTCACTATATATAAATTGAATGGAGGTGATTGATGATGATGGTGATGATGGGTGAAGGGATAGGGAAAGAGGGAGAGAGAAGGAGATGGAGGGAAGGATGAGGAGGGACATAATATAACATCTGCCATTCTTGAATATATCGGTTATATAAATTAAGCATATCTTTCAAACTATTTCTTTTATTTTGGTAGTTTCAAAACAATAATGTGTTATTTAACTAATTTATGAAATTTGTGATTTAAATTACATTTGATCTTCCACTTAGTAAGTTAATAAACTTATGAGATTTTATATATATCATTATGAAGTTATAATTATTATAAAAAATATATATTAGACTTTAAAATTTCTATGGGATTTAAGAAGATAAGTAAATATATAAAGATTATTTCTTCTAACCACCTTAAGAATTTAATAATTAATATTTAATAAGATTTATAATTTTTATAATATTTTATAAATAGATAAATGGAATAAGCATATAAATTTTGGGTTTTATAAAGTATAGGGTGGGAAATGTAATTATTAAATTTTGTTTTAAAAGTTTTGGCATAAAATAATAGCCACTTGAAAGGTCAGGGACCCAAAGTGTAAATTTTTTATAAAACCCAGTTCTCTCTCCCCTCACTCCTTGAATCCGGTGACTCGGTCCGGTCACCTCCGGCCGAGATCGGCGAGCTCTAAACGAGCAAACCCCGTCGATTCGAAGTCCCAAATCCCTTTAACCGGTTCACGAACACATATCGAACTCGGTTATGTACCTTAATGGGGTTGAAACAACGGTTACGAACCCAAACAATTCGTGTAACCGACACCATTAATCGTTGAACTATTCGAACATTAAAACTCAATTATAATCAAATTAATTGTACCTTCATGATCGTTTAACTATCTATAATCTCTTCTTGGTTCCAATTTCACCTGAAAAACGAATCTGATCCACATTCAATCATCATCTTCGTTCGCGACCTGCGTCTGAATCGCGGTCCATATTCGACGCTATATTACTCACAATTGACACAGGGCTTTTGCTTGTTATCGACCTTATAATCTATCTGCAAGGTTAATTGATTAACAACAACGTTTGCACTTTGAATCAACATCCACATTGTCGCGACTGTTCTTACCATCATCTCCGTCAATCTGAACTCAATCACGTAAGTTTCATAAACCAAGATGCTCGGTTTCATCTAGGGATCAAAAGCCCTATGTTTGATTTAGCAATAATAATGAATCGGGGTTCAATTTGGAAGAATTTCCATCTAGGGTTCTTGAGTAATTTGGGGGATTTGATAAATGATATTTTAAACATTTTAGATGAGCTTACAACCAGATCGAGCTGTAGCCCAACTGGCAACTAGCATGGAGTATGACCAAGAGGTACCGGGTTCGAACCGGGCCTCTACCATCTTCTGTTTTAATTAGTTTTTTTTACATTTTATAATTAGAAAATTACTATTATATTAATAATCAAAATAAAAATTATTTTGGTTAACTAAAATATTTCAGAAATTATTAAATTAATTCCAAAAGTATTAAAACTTATGATTGTCAATTTAATTATTTTTTTAGAATAACAAATGTTTTAAAACATTAGTAATTCTTTTATGTAATTTAAATGCTAAAAGGCTTTTATGATTCAAATTTAGAGTATTTCAAAACATTTTAAATTTACATGTTAAATAATTAATTATTTAAATAGTTATTTAATAATTCAAATATTAATTATTCATCTAACTATGTTACATATAATTAGTTAATAAGTTATTCCTTAAAATTTTATTTAAGTTCTTGAAACTTATAAAATAATAAAACTTTCTATTATACTTTATTTTATTTTAAGGATTGATATTATAAGACCATTATATCTAATCATATAGAAGCTCAAAACTTTATAAAATGATTTAAGATACTTGTAAGGTCATTTAGTTACCTTTATAAATTTTAAATAATTAATTATTAAATTAATTATTTCTTTTCGCACATCATGTTAATCTTTAATAATTCAATAAATCAAATTATTGCATTCTTATTTATAATTGACTAATTCTAACTTTATTTAACCAAAGCATAAACGATTGCTTCATTTTATTTTATTAGAATTAGTTATTAAAAACCCTCAAATTTTAATTGAAACCCTAGTTCACGTTTATCCGTTAATCTTACCTTTAAACTTAACCTTGGAATATATATACGTTAGGTATCTTGTAAAAATGAATCGTTGGAGCATCGTTAATTTCTTAATATCATCTTATTTATATCATATGAGTATTTCTATATCCTTTTATTATTTTTACACTTTGGGGTGAAACATGTTACTTTATAAACATTGCACTTGTAAACACGTTTGATTCTTATAAACTTATGGCATTTACATGTATGTTGTGGTTAGTTGACCTTTGTAGCTACCATATAATGTCGAACATGTGTGCAATCATTAACTATTGCTAGCCTGGTGACGTGTAACACCCGGATATCTACTTTGTAGCCGACGAAAGAAGAAAAAGAAATAAAGTCCAAAGTCGAGGGACCAAACCCGCCAACGCACGAAAGTTGGGCAAATGGGGACATATTAAGGGAGAGGGCAGCCCATTTCCCCCTCCCACACTCATTTCAGCTAGAGAAAAGAGAGAAGAGAGAAAAGAAGAGAGGAAGGAAGAAGAGAAAAAGAAGAGAAAAGTGATGATTCGGGCTCGAAATTCGTCGTGTAGCTAGTCCAAACGAAGCTCTTCATCTACTTCTAGTTTGTGTGAGTTCTAGGACCCCTCTTTTAATGGTTTTGTAAGGCCCCATCCCGGAGACCTCACAGTTGGTCATTCACAGCATAAAACATTATATATTACAATTTTAAGCAACGAATTTATTTAACAAAAAACCATTCATTCATTATAAACACTGTTGTTAAGCAATACATTGTAGTTCATGAGTCACAAAATTATTAGTTGAATGAATTACAAAACAACAGTATTGTCAAAACGCAAATGGATGTCAGTCTTGCCCTGCCGAGTAGCCATCCCCAATGCCATCCTCAGCAACAAATTATCTGCCAACTGGAAAATACATAAAAGTCAGCGTTACTGAGTAAGTTCTAGTTTTATAATTAAAATACTTTACTTTTGAAATCATACTATACTTTCGTACATGCCCACACATTTACGTACATGTAGATAATATCATTATTATCTTCATTGCGTTCGTTCTCTTTCGTTCATTCATCGTAATCATTATCATTCATTTATCATCTAGATCCCGTCAGACTTTACCCTCTTCATGGCACACAGCCACGATTACTGAGGTCGAATGACGAGGATCCCGTTTTGTACTTTATTATGATATTTCGTTCGTGAGCATACATCCTTCATACATACAGATAATAGTTATTATATTATCCTCATGATTCGTTCAATTCATACTTTTTCCATTACTCTTTCGGTCTTTACGTTCGTTCTTACGAGTCTGTTGCGACAACAAGGCCGCTCACCTCAATATCGATCTCTCACGATCGTATGTTAGCCAAGTCTGTTGCAACACATGGTTGCTCACCTCAGTGGCAATCCCACGGATTGCCTGCTAACCGAGTCTGTTGCAACATAGAGTTGCTCACTCATTGTCAACCTCAAGGATTGACCCTGTGTGCATCCTTCGGGGTAGCTAACCCGCATCACAGTTGAGCTAACACTGCCAGGGGTGTGCACCTCCATACATTTGCTTGCAAGCCATTCATTCATTTGTTTCCGTTCCACTTTTCTTTATCATTAATCTTTCATTTTATTAATGATATAATTTCTGTCTTGATCATGTTCATACCACGTAGAGTCATAGAGTATTAATATTATCAATATTAATATAATAACTCTAATCATAACATTATCAATATTAAGGGTCATAATGTCAATCAAAATAATCACATGCATTAATGACCCATAGTCAATATTAGTCCAAAACCCTAGCTACACAAACTTTCACGAAAATTCTGCATTTAATTCTAAATGTTGTGGGCGCATGAGGACTGTTTGGGCGCATGAGCCCTGTCTGGACGCATGAGCACTGTTGGGACATATTACCTTACACTTAGAAATAATCCAGGCGTAAGAGCACTATTTAGGCTCATTACCCTACACTTAGTTTCTAAGTCATTATTTCAGGCACAAGAGCACTGTTTAGGCTCATTACCCTACACTTAGTTTTTCTAAGTCAAAATTTAGGCATATGAGTACTATTCAGGCATATTACCCTATAGTTTCTAGTCATATTTCAGGCGTATCAGTACTATTCAGACTCATTACCCTGTACTTAATTTTCTAAGTTCTAAATTTCAGGCACATGAAGTTGGGGAGCATAAGCCCCAACACTTAAAGTTTCTGTCAAGACTCTGGGAGTATAAGGACTGTTCAGGCTTATGAGCCTTGTATAGGCGTATTAGCAACCTCTGCACATATTTTTAAGTTATTTCCAGTCCCAAATATTATATCACATAGTTCTAAACATCGCATCATATATTCTAAGCATGACTTAACATAATCATACAATACATTTGCCCAAAACATACCCCACCCACATACACATGCACATGAACATACGAGTATAATACCCAATCTCATAAAAACTACGTACATGTATTTCCAGCCCCAAAATCATATGAAAACATGTAAAAAGGGGTTCTAGAAACTCACCTGTGTTGTCTTCAAGTTTACACTCTTCACCCGAACTTCTTCCAACGGTTCTAACACCTAGAAATCTTCTAAACACACATTCGAACACATACAAACGCACATAAGCATATAACCGAGGCTAAGGCTAGCCAAGAACAACTTAATTTCACGAATTCTACCTTGAATTCGAATCCTGCTTGAATCTCCTCCTCAAACCCGAAGCTTTTCTTCTTTCTCTCTCTAAAAGTTGAATGATGGTGTGTGCGGGTGAAGTGGGCGGCCATACCACCTTTTTATACAAAATAAATACAAACTTTGCACATTGACAATTTCACCCTTCCACTTTAGTGACTTTCTTTTCTCTCTTTTTCCTTATCTTTTATTCTTCTATTTCTTAAAAAAAAGAAATACGGGTGTTACAGGTTCAACTGATTTGGGGCTGGAACACTAGTAAACCGTTTTTGTATGTGGTGTATTTGACCCATTGGGTGTGATTGTGTATAGTGTGTTTAGAGTATGATTTCAGGCTTGTGTGTGCTTGAATAGTGTCATAGTATGCTTTTCTAAGGATTAGGAGGGTTAATTGGGCTTAGAATGTAACAACTCGTATTTTTATAAATGTTAATTTCATAAACAATTAAGTTAATACGTTGACGTTAATTCCAAAAATTACAATAATCATATATAATAAAATAATAATAATAATAATAATAAAATAATAATAATAATGATAACAATTATAATAATAATAATATTGTTATTTTGTAAGAATTATTAAGAAAATAAACATGTATAAAGTTGGATTTAAAAGTTTAGGGGGTTATAATGCAAATATTAAACTTATGTTAAAAGCTTTGGACATAAAATAATAACCCATATAACTACAGGGGCCAAAAGTGTGACATTCTAAAACCAAACCCCGTCCGTCGCTCCTTTCTTCTCCCCTCAGGCCACGCCTCGGCGAGTCTCCGGCGAGACCAAATACCCCAAATAACGCGATTCCAGCTCGATTAAGCACTACCGACAAACTCGCGAGGATGATTCGAACACGAGCCCCACTATAATTTGAAAATATTAGTGCGATTGACAACCAA
>JABSNV010000512.1:0-50000 GCA_024085815.1 Flaveria linearis
ACTGAGGAGGCGAAAAACTTTGATAGAAATGCTTTGGAGAAACTACGTGTTGAGTCTGATCGTTTTGACAAGGCTACTTTTTCTATGGTTGAGACAATCGCAACTATGTGTGACCGAGACATTGCGGAGATCAAGTCTTTTTTGGAGCCACCGATTCCACAGCCCTCTAAACAAGGCGTAGCTGATGTACTTGATCATATGAACTTGTTATATGTGCAAATTTTGTTGAAGAACTGTATTGGCAATTATCTTATGTATTGTCTTTTTTATCGTTAGTGATTTAACCTTTTGCGTATGTATGGCCGTTGTTTGTGATTTTAGTTTGTATTGTATTTACGAAACCCCCCCCCCCCCCTTTACCTCATCCGCGGCTGGTAACCCGTGATGGACTTTTTGGCCTTAGCCGCGACTGAGCGCAATGCCTCTTTTCGGCCTCGACCGCGGCTTGTAACCCCCCCCCTTTTGGCATGACTTATAGCCAACGGACGCAATTGTTTTCTCTTGTCTTAGCCGCGGCTGGAGCCGCCGAGCCGCAATTGCCCATTGTTACATTCGTACGTTTTAGTTCGACCTTACGGGGGTTGTATCGTTACTGCTTGTTGTCATTTTTGTGAGCCTAGTTTCCTACTCATTGTGCGAGCTTGGTTTCTTGCTCGTGTGTGAGCTGGTTTCTTGCTCATTCCTAGGCTGGATTTGTATTTCCCCTGGATGTGCGAGCTTTATGCTTGCTCGTCTTTTAACATTCGAGCTTGGTTACTTGCTCGCTTCTTTGATTTGTAAGTTTAGCTCTGCTTTTATTTTGAGTATGTAAGCTTAGTTACTTGCTCGTTTCTGACATGTGAGTTTGGATGCTAAATACTTGATGTAAATTCGGTACATAGTTGTACCTTCTTATCGTGAAAATTGAATTACATCTCATCAAGAAAGGCTATTATCCATACTACGCTACATATAACATTTTCGGAGCTGTGCCCCGTTCCACGTTCGTGGCACTATTTTACCGTCTAAGTGACTAAGCTTGTAAGCTCCATTGTTCCTGCTTCTATGATTACGTACGGTCCTTCCCATCATGGGCCCAGGTTTACCTTGATCCTCTGCCCGACTTGCTTCGTTACTACGTAAGACGTAGTCTCCTTCCCTGAAAACTTGTTTGCTGACTGGGAGTTATAGGATCTCTCAACCTTTTTATCCTCGCTTCTCTTATTGCTGCCATCATCCTCCGCTCTTCCAGTAATTCTAAATTTAACCGCAATTCCATGTTATTGTCAATCTGACCGACTTGTGCAACTCGAGCGTTTGCATCCTAATTTCAGCTGGGATCATGGCTTCCAAGCCATACATCAAGCTAAAAGGAAGGTGTTTTCTCCATTACTTGTCTGGGCATGGTTCGATGGGCCCACAGAACGTTTGGTAGCTCTTCTACCCAACTTTTTCCTTCCAAACCCAGCGTTGTTTTGATTCCTTCCATGATGCTTCGATGACTCTTTCCACCTGACCGTTGCCCTGAGGATGGCAACGGAGGTGAAGACTTGAATGATCATTAGCTCTTGGCACCAAGATTTGAATGGATTGTCTGTGAACTGTTTGCCATTATCCGTCACCATGAACAAGGGTAACCCAAAACGACATAATATGTTCCCATATGATTTTTTTCACCTGCTGCCCTGTGATGGTTCTTAAAGCCTTGCTTCTCCCACCCACTTGGTGAAGTAATCCATGACCACCAAAACAAATTTTACCTTTCCTGTTGAAGCGGAAAAAGGGCCTACGATGTCCATTGCCCACTTTTGAAACGGCCAGGCAGCTGTAACCGGGATCATGTCGTTCTTGGGGTCTATAGCATATAGAAACGTGCCTTTGGCAACTTTCGCACTTCTGGATTTCAATCACTATGCTCTATGCATTCCAGGCCAATAGTATCCTACCCCTATCGCCTTTGCCATTACATTCTTGGTCCAGCATGGATACCACAAATGCCTTCGTGTATTTCCTGATCACGTAGTGGGCATCATCGGCGTCAGACAGCTTAGTAATGGAACCATGAATGACCTTATGTATACGATTCCTTGCTTTATTCATAGTGCAACGCCTTTGCCTGCAGCGCCCTGGCTTCTACTCTACCCTCTGGTAGGTTTCCATTCTTTAAGTAGTCCACAATCGGCGGTCCATCCAACATTCCCCCCGTCTCTGTTCTGATTGTTGCTACTTTCTTTCTTTCTATGGATGGAGATTGCAAGACCTCCACCCTAACTTTTTTGGCGAGGTGGCTAAATGTAACTGAAGCTAATTTACTCAAGGTGTCCCGTTCTTGTTCTTGCTGCGGGATGTGTGAAATCACATTTCTTGAATTCGCTTATCATCTCCTTTGCCTTTTCAGGTACTACTTTATGTTGCTTTCTTTGCGTCATAAGATCCATTAATTTGATTGGGAACCAGTAATGAGTCTAGGTGCATGTGCAACTTCTGGCATTTGCTTTGCCAACCTGAGCCCAGCCAGTAGCGCCTCATACTCCGCCTCATTGTTGGAACTTTCAAAGCTAGCTTTAGGGGCTTAGTTATTTCTCTCCTCCCAGTCCACCATGACAGGATCTCAGCTCTCGGTTGATCAATTAGATTATGTTTGCAGCGGATTTAGCACATTAATAGCAATTAAAGCAAGAACATAAAAGATATTGCAATTAAAAGCATAAACATAGAGAGAGAAGAGTTCTGCGAAACAATAATGTTCTATTGGTCGCACGTTTCGGCAATTAAAACAGTATGGTACCCATCCTTTTATAGGCGGCAAAAGGATGGGTAGATGCTTTTTCGACATCACTGAATATTCAAATTACAATGACAAAAACATAAAACTACTGAAGATGTCAACAACTGACATCTTCTTACAAAAGTTCCTAAGTACTGACAAAAATAAACTACTGACACTATAACAGCTGAAGAACATGCTCTTCAGCTGTTGTACAAATACTGAAACAAAATAAACTTCGGAAAAAGAAAAACCACCACAACAACTGAAGAAGACTTCTTCAGTTGTTGTGACAAACTCTGAGTCTTCAGTACTTGGTCTTCAGACTTGGCTTCGGAAGAGTAACAGCTTCGGAAGATATAACAACTGATGACTTCAGTAGATATCATCAGTTGTTGTCCTCAGTCTTTTTCTTCAGACTTTGCTTCGGAAGATAGAACAGCTTCGGAAGATGTAACAACTGATGACTTCAGTAGATATCATCAGTTGTTGTCTTCAGTCTTTGTCTTCAGACTTTGTGCTTCGGAAGAAGATCTTCAGTTCTTTAGTTCTTCAGCTTTTGATACTTCAGTACTTGAAGTCTTCAGCTGTTGTTCTTCAGTTCTTTGATCTTCAATCTTTGTTCTTCAGACTTGTCATAACAGCTGAGGCTGGGGCTAAGATGCTCTCGAGTCTGACATTCAAGCAAGAGACACAATAGCTGATGGAGTCTTCAGCAGTTGTGCAGTGAGTGAGTGACATGTGGGATTAGAGGTTTTCCTGATCTTGGCTCATTGGTTCTTTTGGTCCAACAAACTCCCCCTGAACCAATGCAGCCAAAACCTCTAATTATTGGATGTCCCACTTATTGATGGCATAATGATTGGTCTATTTCCTTCTAGATCAGATTAGAAGTTGACCCAGATAAGCACTGGCCAGAGAGGTAGTCTCAAGTGTGTTTTGGCTAAGTATGGATGGGAGCTCTGTCTTGGGGAATTGGACACAGAGCTGTTGTCCCATCCATGAGATCTACCTCCCATGTACAAGCCGGTAGGATTCTCGGGTGTAGGCCTGAAGAAAGATCATCTGCTCTTCTTTGGATAGATCTTCAGGCACACCATCAAACAATCCCTCCCGACCGTACAGCTCTGAGATGAACTTGACCTGTCTTCCATTTTTGAGCTCAAGTGTTGTGGTTTGCCTGTATGCAAACTCATCAGATGTTTACCCTCCAACAACAGGTTGAGCTCATTCCTTTGGAAATTCTCAAGCCTCTTATAGACCAGACCCTTCCTAACCACCCTATTATCTAGCATTGAAAAGGGTGATTGGCCGGCTCTATAGGCTTTCTCGAATTCCTCTACTATTTCCCAGGGTGTTATTACAAAAGCCACAGAGATCACTTCATCTACGATTCTCTTAGTTGGCTTTTGTATCTCACAGGCATGTCCTTTTTGACTATCCTGTGAGACACCCTTGGGTCAGGCCAAGTTCTCACCCTCTCCTTTCATATTGAAAGGTTTTCTTGAGGGTGAATAATCTCAGAGCTCCTTTTGCATATTCATTATAGAGGTGGAAGCAGCATAGCATTTGTCAATGCTTTTCAGCATTTCCTCATCATGTCGCTTTTGCTGCTCCTCTCTTCTAATTTACCCTCACAGTGTCCTGCTGTGAGGTGGGAGTGATGGTTTGTGGTTTGGCTTTGGGTAGAGGTATAACTGCTGAAATTGGCAGACTATCCTCCTCATCCTCCTCATCTTCTTCTTCTTGCAGCCTCAACACCTTCTCTTCTCACAAGGGTGGATCATTGGCTGCGGGTTTTGGTGGTGAAGGGGTTGGTTTAGTGGGTTGTGGTTGGGTTGTTGGTGTGGGAATGTTGGCAGGCACTGCTAGTAACCTAGAGATAAGGGCTGTTTGGTCTGTTTTACTAGCAGTGTCCTGTTCCCAGCACCGGCTTCGGAAAGGGCCCTACGACCAGTCCCTTAGTGAAATCACCAGCCGAACAGATCTTGGTGGTTATGCCAAGAGTCTGTCCCTGGTCCATGCTTTTACATCAAGGACTGGCCTGCCAAATACTTCGAAATGAATCTACTCATAGCCTCGAGTTTCTTTTGATCCTCTTGGCTATAAGTAGACCATCGGTATTCTATCTCCTAGTTTCCATTTTCCTGATCTCTGATCTAGCAGGGCAGTGTCTTGTCAAAGCCTTGCTTGAACAGCTGAGCAATGGCAGAATCCATTGATTTGCTGTGTTCAGCATCAGCCTCCTTGACAAGGGCTGCTAGATCAGAGTCAGCCACCATCTTTCCCTCCTCTCCCTTTTTCTTATCAGTGAAACTGAAATCCTTTTGGATTGTCAGCCACTTCTATTTGCTCAACCTCCCTCTCTTTCCTCTTCCCTTTCTCCCTCACCTTCCTAGTCTCCTCAACCAACTCCCTCTCAACCACCACCTCTTTCTCTGCCTCTTACCTCCTCCTCACCCTCTTCCTCTTGACTTGCACTGATGTCTCCCCCTTTTGGGTGCATTGGTTGGGTTTGACTATCAGCAAGTGCCTTAGAAATGGCAACCTCCACATGGGTTGGATGTATGTGGGAAGCCTCTCATCAAGGGTTTGAATGACTAAGTCTTTAAGCATGGGTGTGATGAGAGGTAGGGATTTTTGGAGGATAGCATCCAGCTGCTCAGGGGGGTTCTGACCCTGAGAGCTAGTGCCAGAAGCAGGGGCTGGTGGCGAGTTTGTGGGAGGCTCAGTGTTTATGAGACCTTCGGGTGAAGGTGCCATCTGTGGGGTAGTGGTGGCAGATGGACTTCTATCCTGAGTCATTTGAGCAAGCAGCTCTTTGAGTCTGCTTATCTCATCCTCTAGGATAGTGTTTTGAGCTACTACATCATAGAAGAAGCTCAGGTCATCATCAGCATGAGCTGAATCACCTGACCTCCTGACATTGTCAGGATGTACATGTCCTGAGTGTGGCTCAGTAATGACATGTGCCCTTGTTCATGGTACTGGGGACTTCTGGCCTCGGATTGGATCCATCATCGGCCATTGCCTCTGGTGAGGTCTTAGTGATGTTACCAGCTGCACCCTGCTCAGATGTTGATGCAGGGGAAGTGGCAGCCTCACCAGATTGTTCTATCTCCCTAGCCACACTGGGAGATTGAATGATTCTCTGTGCTGTGGGCTCCCATCGGCACTTGTACCCACCCCCTCTTCGGTTGGAGTCTCCCCAGGTGTAATAGGTTTCTGGGGAGAGGTGGAGTGCTCAGATCGGTCAGCACTTTGGCTATTGCCAATGTTGGGCTTAGTGGGGCGGTCTCATCAGTAGATGGGCTAGAAGCAGTGTGCACATGGGGAGGACTGTGCTCTTCAATGGCAGTCTTCTCAAGTGAGAAGACCCCAGTAATGTGGTTGCCCCAATGTTGTTGCATCAGGCTCCTGTTGAGAGGAAGCCTGTGCGGTTGTGGTGGGTGGAGTCGTGGTACCTGCTGGGAGAATCGAACCAGCAGGCACATCCTGCCTTTGTGTTGCAGGGGCATCCTCAGGGGACTCATCTCCCTGAGTAGCCTTTTTGGGCTTCTTTTTGGCTTTTGGCTTGGTGGGGACTTTGGATTTGGAGGTGGAGGCTGTGGGTTCCTGCTGCGTGGGTTTTCGCAGCCGGCCAGCCTGTTTGAGTGTGTGGTCAGTGTTGTGCCTGGAGTATACCTCGGCTTGAACAGCCATGGCAGGGACCCCAGTGCCAACTAGTCCCTCAGCCTGAAGCTGGTTTTCGATCATGGCCATTATGAACCGTGGATACAAGTTCCAACGATTAGAAAAAGGTTTTGTGGCCATGTCCTTGAGTTCCAAAAATAAAATATCAGTAAATTTAGAGGTTGTTTCTCAAGGATAGAATATAATACCTGTTGCCACTTGTGGACATCTGGTCCCACGAAGAGGTTTGGGAGCCAGACACACGTTCACCATGTGGAAGATCAGTCGTTGAGGGTCAGGGAAGTGTTTCTTCAACAAGGTGGAGGCGGAGAGGTTACCCTGGTAGTCGTGGGATGTGAATGAGAGATCCAAGGTACCTTTGGGGTAGGAAGTTGGGTGAGTGGCATCCTCCAGCTCTAGGGTTTGGCGTAGGGTAGCTGGAGTGATAACCACGGGTTGGCCGTTGACGGAGGACCGGAGGGAGACCTCGCCATCCTGCTCTCCGGTTTGGACGGTTACATTTGTCCAAAACTCCGCCAAAGAGTCGGTGTATATAGTGGGGTTCAGGAGAAAAGCCGTTTTGTAGGGTGAGTCGTTCATAAGATCGACGGCTTGGTGAAACTTGGGCCATAATGGCGATTTTGTAAGATGGGCGACACAGTTGTGTCGAGGTTTCAGTTGCATGGTCGCCATTAATGGTGTATGGGAATTTCAGAGGTTTTTGTAAGATTAGGGCAAGTGGAGTAAATGCTCTGAAGGTGGGGTATTTATAGGGTAGGCCAAAGGTGAAAGGAAACTACTGAAGGTTTTGGTGTCAGTTATCAGTTGTTGTAACGACTGATGACGTGGTTTTAACCTTCAGTGGTTGAACATCTGAGGACTTGGTATTAGTCTTCAGTAGTTGAAACTACTGAGACCTTGGTTTTGTCCTTCAGATGTTGTAAACGTCTGAAGAGTTACTGTCAGTCGTCAGTAGTTATGAACTACTGATGACCTAGTATTCTTCTTCAGACGTTGGAACAACTGAAGACTTGGTGTTAGCCTTCAGTAGTTGTAAACTACTGAGATCAGTAGTTGTGAACTACTGAAGACATGGTATTGCTTCAGTTGTAAACAACTGAGGACTTGGTGTTAGCCTTCAGTAGTTGTGAACTACTGATGTCAGTAGTTGTGAACTACTGAAGACATGGTTTTGTCCTTCAGTTGTTTGTGTATGAAACAGCAGCTGTTGTTATCAGCTGATGAGAAATTACTCATCAGCTGTTTCCGTCAAATCAGTTGTTTCATACTAGCCTCCACACTTACTCATCAGCTCTTTGGCTGACTTTCAGATGTTTCATCGACCCTTCAGCTCTTGTGAATATTTATGCCTTCAGCTCTTGTGATCAGATGTTCACAAGTGCTGATGAAATATTCTTCAGAGCTGGTGAACAAATTTTGTCTTCAGTATTTGTGTAAGATTACACATCAGTACTTATGAGCAAAATTTGTTCTTCAGTACTTATTTATTTGAAAATCATACATCAGTACATCAGTTGTTTTTCAATAAATAATGTACATCAGTACTTTGAGTCATTTTAGTCTTCAGTAGTTGTGAAAGAGCTGAAGACTAAATTACTCATCAGTACTTGTATTTGACCTTTGCTCTTCAGTAGTTGTGAACTAAGAGTACCAGCATAGGTCAAATCAATCAAGCTGCAGCATACCAAGCCTTAGTACCAAATTTTGGAATGTGGCACTATCTAGAGGCTTAGTAAAAATGTCTGCAAGCTCATCAGCACTAGGCACAAACTTAGGATCAATCAGACCTTTCTCATAGCAATCCCTGATAAAATGATGTCTGATCTCAATATGTTTGGTCCTTGAGTGCTGGACTGGATTCTTAACAATACAGAGAGCTGAAGCACTATCCATTAATAATGGAGTCTTAGTCTCAGTAATGCCATAATCCAAAGTTGGTTCTGAAGCCAGAGTATCTGAGAGGTACAACTTGCAGCAGCAATATACTCAGCTTCAGCAGTAGATGTAGCAATTGATGTTTGTTTCTTACTCTGCCAAGAAACTAAACAATTGCCTAGGAATTGGCAACCACCAGAAGTGGATTTTCTGGTGACTTTGCATCCTGCATAGTCACTATCAGAGAAAGCAACTAATTTGCAAGAATGCCCAGCTGAATACCAAAGACCTAGTGATTGGGTACCTTGCAGATATCTAAAGATCCTTTTGACTGCAATCAAATGGGATTCTTTAGGTGCAGCCTGAAATCTAGCACAAGCACATGTTGAAAACATGATGTCTGGTCTAGAAGCTGTAAGGTACATCAAGGACCCAATCATACATCTGTAAAGGGTTTCATCAACCGCTTTACCTTTCTGATCTACATCTAGTTGTGTGATGCTGCTCATGGGAGTAGAACAGGGCTTACAGGTTTGTAAATCAAACTTATTCAACAACTCTTTGGTATACTTGGACTGATGGATGAAGATTCCATCATCCTGTTTTTGATTTGCAACCCAGAAAGTACTGTAATTCTCCCATAGCACTCATTTCAAATCGTAGCTTCATAAGCTTTGTAAATTCATCACACAACTTTGGATCAGAGGATGCAAAGATGATGTCATCAACATAAATCTGAACAAGGAGCTTATGTTGTCCCACAGTCTTGATGAATAAGGTTTTATCAATGGTGCCTCTAGTGAACTTGTTCTCTAAAAGAAAGGTTGAGAGTGTCTCATACCAGGCTCTAGGGCTTGCTTCAGCCCATAGAGAGCCTTATCAAGCTTGTACACCCAATCAGGATGTTTATTGTCCTCAAAGCCTGGTGGTTGACACACATAAACCTCTTCTTTTATTTTTCCATATAGGAAGGCACTTTTGACATCCATTTGATAAACCTTGAGACTGTGAAAGGCAGCATAAGCTAAGAACAGTCTGATTGCTTCTAGTCTGGCCACAGGTGCAAAGGTCTCATCATAATCGATGCCTTCCTCCTGTGCAAACCCTTGGACAACCAGTCTGGCCTTGTTCTTGACAATTTGGCCCTTCTCATCTGTTTTGTTCCTGAATACCCACTTGGTGCCTATAGCACACTTATCTTTGGGTAATGGAACAAGCTCCCACACTTGCTGTTTCTTGAATTGAAGAAGCTCAAGCTGCATAGCTTCCACCCATCCATTGTCTCTTAAAGCAATATGATAGTTCTTTGGCTCTTGCTGACTGATGAAGAGAGCATAGAAGCAGAAGTTGGACAATTGATTCCTGGTTGAAACTCCAGCATGGATATCACCAATGATTGTGAAGTGGGGTGATTCTTGAGCTCTTGATAAACTATGATATCTGTGCAAGTGTTTGTAGACCCATCAGCAGCAACAGATGGTGATGGAGATTCCTGAAACCATGTAGAGGATGGCAGCTCAAACGAAGTAGAGCAAGCAGAAATCTCATCAGCATTTGTAGTGGATGGAGCTGCTGAGGCTACAGGAGCATCAGGTTCAGTGGACTTAGGCAGGTTGTCACTGATCCTGAAGAGGTGAGTACTGACTACATCATCATCAGTACCACCAGGTGGAGATCTGTTGACAGGCTCAACAGATGGAGGTTGATAAGGAACATATTGCAGTATGTCCAGATCAAACAACTCCACAGGGTTTTGTGGAATCTTGTCCTTTGGAGATTCATTGAACTTAACATGCAGAGTTTCTTCAACCCCTTGGTTCTACAGTTGAAGACTCTGTATGCCTTGCAAGTTGATGAATAACCAACAAAGTACCCTGCATCCACCTTACTAGCAAACTTATGGAGTGGGTTGCTAGTGTTGAGAATGAAAACATGGACACCCAAAGGCTCTAAAGAATGAAATAAGAGGGCCAAGTGATGAAGAACTTCATAAGGAGTCTTCATCAACCTCTTATTACTAAAGCTCTATTTTGTACATAGCAAGCTGTATTGACAGCTTCAACCCAAAAGGTCAGTGGCAACCCAGAGTCAGCCAACATTGACCTTGCTGCTTCAATGAGGGTCCTGTTCTTTCTCTCCACCACTCCATTCTGCTCAGGAGTTCTAGGAATGCTAAACTGCCTTCTAATTCCCTTGGACAGGTAGAAGTCATCAAGTGTGTGGTTTCTAAATTCTGTTCCATTGTCACTCCTCACACACTTGACCTGTAGGGAATACTGCTTTTCTACTGTAACACAAAGTTCATTATTGTCTTTGCTGCTTCATCCTTGGAGTGCAAGAAGAAAGTCCATACAACCTTGAGTAATCATCCACAATTACCAGGCAGTATTTCTTCTTTGCCATGCTCATTACTCTGACAGGACCAAAGAGATCCATGTGCAGAAGTTGTAAGCAGGCAGTGGACTTTGGTTCTTCTATTGAAGGGAATGAAACTTTGTGTTGTTTTCCTTTCAAGCAAGCAGTGCAGTCATCTTCACACTTGAACTCCTTCAGAGGCAATCCTCTTACTAAACCATGGCTTATAAGCTGATTCATGTTCTTGAAATTAACATGACCCAGCCTTCTATGCCATAGTGTAGACTCTTGAGGAGATGCCTTGGAGAATAGGCAAGGATGGCCTTTTAGATCCATCTTTTTGGAAAGATCTAAGGCATACACTCTTCCTGTCCTGTTGGCCTTCAGGAGAGTGTGTTCATCCAATGCCTTGTCAATCAAACTCAGAACTTTGGATGACAGAATCCGACAGTTCTGGCTTGTGAAAAGGGCAACATGGCCTTTGTCACACATTTGACTGACACTCAAGAGGTTGTACTTGAGATTCTCCACATGGTTAACATCATCAAACCTTATTTCCCCATTGGAAACAAAGCCTTTTCGACGATGTAACCCTTTGCATCATTGCCAAAAGAAACAAATCCCTTCTTTCCTTGAGAGTAGTCATTAAGAAGGGAGCTGCTTCCTGTCATGTGCATGGATCCTCCACTGTCTACATACCAGATGCTTCTATGGCATGTTGAAGAACCCTGCAAACACAGCCATGTGTTAGTTAGTCTTGGAGACCCAAACCTGCTTGGTTTTGGGTCTGTTCTCAGCTACAGGTGCAGCACTAACAGGTGTGTTTTGTGTGACAGCTTGAGGTGAAAAGATGGTACAGAAGAGGAACCCTTTGGCTTGGGCTTCCTTTTCTGTGGTTTCAACACAGGTGCATCTAAGTGGTTGACTCTTCCCACTAGCTGCTGAACCATCATCACCAACTGTGTCTGATTCTGTGATAAAGCTTTCAGCTCTTCAGACACATTGGAGTTTGCTGATGATGAGTTCCTATGTTGTACCATCTTTTTCTGAGCAACCTCAGCTGTTGCCTGAGTTATCCCTACCTTCCTTTTAGATTTAGCTTTGGGCTTAGGGATTTCAGGCTTGGATGTTGCTAGTACAAACTTAGTTTCAAACTCATTCTTCATTTTATTGATGCTCTCAGTAATTTGCTCCTTCTGTTTGAGTTTGGAACCCCTTTTGTACCAGCAATCATCAGTAAGATGATTGAACAAGCCACATATCTCACATGGCTTTTTCTTCATCTTATGCTGATCATCAGCTGAAGAGGATTTAACTGCTGAAGACTTGTTCTTCAGCTGTTTGTCATCAGTACTAGCAGTTTTCTTCCTAGTGCCTGCTTTCCTGGTATCCTCTCTAGCTGTCTTCAAGCCTTTCCTACTGTTAGTTTTCTTCTCTTTAGTGCTAACAGTATTTGAGGTTTGAACTTCAGATGTTGTCACTTGCTCTCTAGTACCTTCAGTACTTCTAGTGACAACACCTGAGTTGATCAGCCTTTTGGTCATGTGACAGTCTCTCTCTGATGATGCTGATTCAGAGGATAGTAAGTCACATGATGAGAAGGATTGGTTATTGCTCTCCCCATCAGATTCAACTTCTGCTCTTGAAATGAAATCTGTGGGAGGAGCAGTGTGATTATAACCAATGCCAAACTTCACATTGGAAGCTGATTGCTTGCTAAGAAGCATTTCAAAACCCTTGCATGACACCCATCGATCACACTCAACTTGGGTGGTTGCAAGAGTTTCCTTGAGGTCTTTGTACTTCTCTAGAAGTACATCTTCCCTAGCTTTAGCATCTTTGATTTGGCATTTAAGCTTGTAAATCTCATCATTTTATCTTTTAGAACAACCTAAAATCAGCTTTTCTTTTGGAAATAGTGTGCTCAAGCTCAAGATTTTTATATTAAAGCTACATTTGCTTCTCTAATAGAAGCAAATGCTGCTATGCATGACTCTGAACAAAGCTTGGCTTTTGCCTCAGTGGATACCTGAGATGAGGCATTGATGATGACCCTTCAGCAGAATCAAGGGCCATCAGAGCAAGATTTCCAAAAGGTTGATCACCACCATGTTGACCAGCACCTTGGAGTAGTGGTTCCTGACCAGATAGCTCTTCTGGTAGACTACTCCAGTCAACAGCAGTTGGGGTGAAAAAGCTTTGTTGTTGAGGTTGTGTGTGATGATGAGATTGGGAAGATTGGGGCTCTGGAAGAGCATGAGGTGGTTGAGCCGAGGGTGCTTGAGTTTGACCAGCTGAGGCATGTAGTAACAGGGGTAAGGATATGGCATATGACCCTGTGGCACAAAATAAGCAGGTGGTGCTTGTGCCTGAGATGGATGGGAAGAACTGTAGGAAGGTTGCCCTTTGTGCTGTGAGCTATTGCTGGGAAAAGTCACAAAGGGTGCAGATGAGTTAGATCCAGATGATCTACACTCTCTTGCAAAGTGTCCAAGCCTTTGGCACTTGTGACACCTCAACTTGCTCTTGTCAAAACCAACTTTGGTTTTGCCAGAGAGTCCTGGGAATTTCCTACCAGTTCTTTTGTAGAACTTCTGAGAGCGGATATTTATCATTGCCATTTGGTTCAAAATATCCATCTCTTCCAGATCATCATCTGGAATGCCCTTCAAATCCTCCATCAGAAAACACAAGTTGTCACCACCACCTCCTGAACTACTAACACCAACAAAAGCTTGTTCTGAGTTGGTAGAGAAATCAATATGCTCATCATAAGAACTTTCTGATGAAGCATATTCTGACTCATGACTTATCAAGGCAGCATTACCTTGACAAAGTCATCAGCGAGCTTGCCAGAAGAGGACAGCTTCCTCTTTTGCTCTATCTCTCTCTCAAAAGTGAGCAACTTCCCATGAAGTTGGGTGAGAGATAGAGTTTCCAGATCAGCACTGGAGCGTAGGACAATGGTATATGTGTCCCATCTCTCAGGCAGTGACCTGAGGAACCTGTTGTTCATCTGGATTTTGGAGTACTCTTGTTTACCCATCTTTAGCTCAGAGATCAAACAAGAGAACCGCTCATATTGCTGGGTCAGAGTCTCAAACTTTCTATATGAGAATGTCTCATATTGTTGGGCGAGGATTTCCCTATTGTTTGCTAAGACCGAATCAGTTCCTCCAAATTGTTCCTTTAGAGCAACCCATAGGTCATGAGCAGACCATGATGCAAGAGCCCTGAATATATCTCGTTTGGAATGGCCATGGCTAAAATTCCATGGGCTCTAGCATCAATTTCGAACAGCTTTAGATCTTCGTCCGAGTATTGTTCAGGTTTCTTCGCAACCTGTTCATTAGACTCCGGGACGCTCACCATAGGCTTGTATGGCCCATGCACCACTGACTTCCAACAACCAGCACTGTTGACAGCCAAGTGGTGTAGCATACGTCTTTGCCATATGTTATACTCGTTCCTAACCAGCATCGGAGGCTTGGTTGCGGAACCAGTATTGTGAGGATCATTGGTTGGTGTTGTCATCTCAGGTTTTAGTCAAAAACAAGTTTAAACACGACAAACGTAACTCAAAACCACCAAAAGACCTCAAGATTTTGGCCGGAAACAGCAGAAACTCACTCTCTATGTCTAATTCTTGCAAATTGCTAATTCGATCAAACTGAGAGATCAAAAGAGCAGTTTCAAATGATCAATAGTGAAATCGATCAATGATTAACCTGCTCTGATACCATTTGACAGGATCTCAGCCTCTCGGTTGATCAATTAGATTATGTTTGCAGCGGATTTAGCACATTAATTAGCAATTAATGCAAGAACATAAAAGATATTGCAATTAAAAGCATAAACATAGAGAGAGAAGAGTTCTGCGAAACAATAAATGTTCTATTGGTCGCACGTTTCGGCAATTAAAACAGTATGGTTACCCATCCTTTTATAGGCGGCAAAAGGATGGGTAGATGTCCTTTTTCTGACATCACTGAATATTCAAATTACAATTGAAAAAAACATAAAACTACTAAAGATGTCAACAACTGACATCTTCTTACAAAAGTTCCTAAGTACTGACAAAAATAACTACTGGCACTATAACAGCTGAAGAACATGCTCTTCAGCTGTTGTACAACTACTGAAACAAAATAAACTTCGGAAAAAGAAAAACCACCACAACAACTGAAGAAGACTTCTTCAGTTGTTGTGACAAACTCTGAGTCTTCAGTACTTGGTCTTCAGACTTGGCTTCGGAAGATGTAACAGCTTCGGAAGATATAACAACTGATGACTTCAGTAGATATCATCAGTTGTTATCCTCAGTCTTTTTCTTCAGACTTTTCTTCGGAAGATAGAACAGCTTCGGAAGATGTAACAACTGATGACTTCAGTAGATATCATCAGTTGTTGTCTTCAGTCTTTGTCTTCAGACTTTGTGCTTCGGAAGAAGATCTTCAGTTCTTTAGTTCTTCAGCTTTTGATACTTCAGTACTTGAAGTCTTCAGCTGTTGTTCTTCAGTTCTTTGATCTTCAATCTTTGTTCTTCGGACTTTGTCATAACAGCTGAGGCTGGGGCTAAGATGCTCTCGAGTCTGACATTCAAGCAAGAGAACACAATAGCTGATGGGAGTCTTCAGCAGTTGTTGCAGTGACATGTGGGACTTAGAGGTTTTCCTGATCTTGGCTCATTGGTTCTTTTGGTCCAACATACCAGTATCAATCCTTCTCCAGATCCTTCGTCATTGGATACCCCATCAGTATGGAGGGACCATTCTTCTTCCGATTCAGGACTGGCCTCATCCAGACCGGGGGTCGGATCTTCATCATGGGGGATTTCGGTCAGAAAGTCTGCGACCACCTGGCCTTTCATTGATATTCTTGGTTTGTATTTTATTCCAAAGACACCTAGTTCGATGGCCCATTTTGCTAGCCTCCCGGAAATTTCGGGCTTCTTTAATATTTGTTGTGTTGGATGACCCGTCCTAACTTCCACTTCATGAGCTTGGAAGTAACGGCGTAACCTCCTGAACGCATGTACCAGAGACAGGACGAGTTTTTCCATGGGCGAGTATCGAGTTTCTGGATCCTTTCAGGCCCTGCTGATGAAGTATATCGGCGTTTGCTTCCTTTCCCTGTCTGTCATTAACACAGCGCTCATAGCCTCCTTCCCGGCCGAGAGATACATGATCAACTTCTCCTTTGGGAAAGGAGCTACGAGTGTTGGCAGCTTACCCAGGTAGACCTTCATTTGTTGAAATGCGTCCTCTGCTTCCCGCGTCCATAAGAAACTTTTCTTTCCCAGACAATTTTTTAGTGTGGACATGAATTGTAGGGTGCGCTCGGTGTGCTTAGACAGGAATCTATTGAGTGCCACCAGACGCCCATTGAGCGTTTGGACATCTTTGACCGACTTTGGGGAAGGCATTCGAAGCACCGCCGCAATCTTTTCAGGGTTTGCTTCGAAACCTTCCTTTGTTATGATTACTCCTAAAAACTTTCCTTCTTCAACACCAAAGGAACACTTTTGTGAGTTTAACCTCATGCTCATTCTTCGTAATGTTTCGAAAGTCTTGGCTATGTCATCTAGCAGAGACTCTTCGCTGTGGCTCTTGATTACTACATCGTCGACGTAAACCTCGATATTCCTCCCGATTTGGGACTCGAAAGCCTTGTCCACTAACCGCTGGTAGGTTGCTCCCGCGTTCTTTAATCCAAATGGCATTTTGGTAAAGCAAAAAATGCCCATGTCCATATAAAACGTGGTTTTGTCTTCGTCTTCTTGAGCCATCTGTACCTGATGATATCCTTTGTATGCATCCAGGAAACATTTCAAAGGGAAAGAGGCTAGAGAGTCTACCTTTAGGTCGATTTCTGGAAGGGGATAGTAGTCTTTAGGACAGGCTTGCTCAAGTCTTTGAAGTCGATACACATTCTCCATGTACCGTCTCCTTTTTTTACCATGACCGGATTGGCAACCCAAGTTTGGTAATATACTTCCCTGACGATCCCGGCTTGTAGCAACTTCTTTGCTTCTTCTATTACTGCCCGACTCCTTTCTTCACCCATATACCTTCTTTTCTGAACTACTGGCTCTTTGGTCTGGTATGTCTTCAGCTTGTGTTCCGTGATGTCCCGGGGGACTCCCACCATGTCTGTAGGCTCCCATGCAAAACATCAAGATTTCTTTGCAATAAGCATCTGAGTCGGTCCTTCTTCACATCCATTAATTTCCCCTATCGTTATTTTCTGTTCGGGAAAAGTAGGTTTATTACCCATTTCTCGCACGTTGGATGGACGAGGTCTTCTTCAGAAGACAGAGCCGATGGTTCCAACATTCTCATGTTCTTACATTCTTGACTAGAATATATAGTGACGACCCCTGCCGAGGTAGGAAATTTGATGGCTGCGTGTACTGTGGATATCACAGCACCCAAAATACACAATCCGGGCCTTCCTAGGATTATGTTGTGCGCCGACTCCGATCGCACCACCAGGAAGGTCATCATTACTTCTCGCCAGCCCGTGTGATTTCCAATGATTACGGGAAGCTGGATCTGCCCCAATGGCTGGACTATCTCTCCTGTGAACCCTGTTAACATGTGGGTTTTGGTATCGAGCTTTTTCCTGACTTCTTCATCAAGTTGCAGAAAACAGTGCTCATACATGATTTCGGAACTGCTTCCGCTATCTTCATACATGCGGTGGACCTGATGACCTGTTAGGATGGCTGAGATTGTGACTGGACCACTGGCGAAACTTCCCCCATAGATTGGCGGAAAAGAGATCTCCTGAGCCATCCAGGGTTCCATGTGATCAACGTGCCTCTTTCCCTTCCCCTTGGTGAGTTGGATCATGAATATCTCTTTTCTCTTTTCATTTACCAAGGGAGTTTTCTTCAATTCCTTCAAGAGATGCATCAGTTTTCCTGTCTTGATTGCCGACTCGATTTGTCTTCTCAGCGAAAAACAGTCATCGGTCGTATGTCCATTTTTCCTGTGAAACTCGCAATACTTACTGGTATCTCGTTTTACTCCCAGCTTCAGCGGAGTAGGCTTGGCAAAGTTCAAATTCTCTGTAGCCAAAATTTCACTGGGGTTTTTGTTAAAGGTGGTAGTGTTACCTGGGGGCTTGGTGGTTCCTCAGTGAAGGCGCGAATCGGGGCTGGAAGGATGAGCTTGACTGCAAAGGGCGCAGCTGAAAACGTTGTCTTTCCCATACTTTGGCTCCCGGCCTCCTCTGCGGATCCCATGTTTGGGTGTTGATTTTTTAAGGCCTTCTCCTGTAGTTGTTCGCACGCCCTCTTGCCCTGGATGAACGCCTTCGCCCGTTTCAACATCTCATCAACCGTTTTTGGAAGTTTCTCGTGAAACCTTTCGACGAGTTGATCGTTCTTTACCCCGTGGATAAAAGCTGAAATTCTAATAGTTTCATCAGCTCCTCAAACCTGCATGCTTTCCTTAGAAAACCTGATTATGAAACTTTCGATGGATTCGTGGTCCCCCCCTCTTGATGTTGTGTAGCTCTGTGGGATCTTTTGCCAATAGCCTCTGCTGACTGAAATCTTTTAAGAAGCCACTCTCTCATTCTTCGAAATTACTTATTCCTCCAGCAGGGAGACTGTCGAACCATACTCTGGCAGCCCCGGTGAGTGTCTGGGCGAACATGTGACACCATACTGGTACTGACCATTGTTCCACCTCCGCAGCTCCTACAAAGATCGCCAGATGATCTTCAGGATCTCCTAATCCATTATATTTCCCCACATTGGAGGGCATTTTGAGTCTCTGTGGGAACACAAATTCTGCGATCCTCGGGACGAATTTGGATCGAGATTTTGCTGTTGAGGGACGATACGGCTTACTGAAGTCATCCTCAAAGTCTAAACTTCTTATCACATCGTCCTCACCCTGGTGGACGGTCTTCTTTTGTTCCTTTCTCTTTGGACGAGCCCGACCCATCATGATAGTTTCCTTCCTCCTCCATCCTCGGGGGTTCCTCATATTCCAGTCGTGTCCGGAGGTCCTTCCAACAACGTTCCTTCTCTCTTGATGTAGTAGCAAGAGAATCTACTCTCGGTTTTGGTTAAGAAACTCTAGGGTGATGACTATGTTGCGAGTGCTGTCTCCCTCCAAGATGGTATTCGTTGCGCCAGGGGGAGGAGAGTCAACATTTGGGTTCTCGATATTATCGGTGTTATTATGACAAGGGGTAACTTGGTTTGAATCCATGGTGGTTGGTTTTAGGATCGTACGGTCCCACGAATGGCGCCAAATGTTGCTACATAAATCTTAACCGAGTGGTTAAGATGCGGGAAACAGTGCTTAAGTGTGATTACCACCAGGATTACAGTATGGTTTTGCGGGTTGGAGAGGGTGTGTTTGGGGCTGGTTATCTTGCGGTTTAGTGTGTTTTTTTTCAGTGTGCTTCCACAATGTTGAGAACCTCTATTTATAGTGTTTGTTGGTTTTGGTTGTTTCCAAGTTAGTTGTTATTCTAGGAATGTCAAAGTCTAAGATCAAATTCTACACTTCATAGGACAGAAGATTCTGCACCTTTTTGGTGCAAAGGATTTTTTACTTAATATTAATACTTTTTGTCCTCATAGTTGACTTTGAACTTCTGGGATCTTTAGTTCAGTCAGGGTTTGTCTTCATTCATTTTGTTACCTTCCATCCTGACAATAGTTGTTGATCAACCAATAGGCGCTTGCTTTGCTTGTGATGTGTTTTCTTAATACTTTGAATCTTCCAAGTGTTGGAAACTTATTTTCCTTATGCTACGGTTTTAGTTGGATTCGCAACCCGGGAACTGAGTGAGACGCGGCTGAGCCCTTGTATCTCCTAGGAGCCGCGGCTGGCTTCCCATTGGGGTATGCCGCGGCTTGGCTTTCGCAGCCTTTACGAGCTGCGGCTGGGACTCTGCGATCCGCTACCTTCCCTTTGGTTTCTCGCGTTGAAGGGTATGCCGCAGCTAGGCTTTCGCAGCCTCCAAGAGCCGCGGCTGGGGATACTACGGTCCACTAAACGTCGTTAAGGGGTGTTACACCATCATAGTCGATCTACAAACAATTGATCATTCACATGTGTACTTTCTCGTATAAATTTATAACTATATATATAGTAGTAATACTATATACATATACATTTACCAACTGGATGTCTAGTGATGTACAACCAGCTTCAGCATTAATGTACAAGTAATTCATGTTGTGCTCATCTAACCTGTAGGTGACTGACTTGCATCCTCACTGCTTGACACTGTTGGATTAATCTTGATTTAGTAGCGGGTCAAGTACTGGTCATGGATCGGTAGAAAATGGGTCATCTATGGTGGTAGTTTGGTTTAATTAAACATGTGTTTTTTATGGGTTTTGAATGAGTCAAGTAGGCTATTAATGGGTCAAATTAGTAGATTAATTCAGCCGATTTTTAGGAGAATTTAGAGTGGTTAGTTAGTCTATTTGAGTCCATATTTATGTCGAGTTTGTTGCATGTAATTGCCTATATAAGGCTTGTTTTGTTTATGGAATAAGAATGAGTTTTTCTTCCGCATATTACTCCCACATACACACGTGAGTTTGTGTGTGTTTTGAGTGTGTGTTTGGGGCCTGAAACCAACAGCCACGACATTAACCAAGATCCCATTTAGTTTCTACTCTTCCATTTGTCTCTCTCCTACTTCGCAATGGCGGTACTTACTATTCGATCTCTACGGTCTTCATCAATCAAAATAGCTCTCGATGTACCTCTGAGGCGACGACTTTTTAGTGCTGTTTTTAGGGTTACATCTTCTTTTTATTCATCAGCCAAATTCATTAAGGTATCTTGCTGATTTTTCATGGTCTTGTGAGGTTGTAAGAACTAATAACCTTATCAGAGTATACATCCAAGAAGACTTGCAGAGTCAAGTTTAGGTTAAATGATCCCTATGAGTTCAGATGATATATATTTTCATTGTATACTTATTTAGGAATTGAATATATGGAAGATAAAAAATACCATTATTAAAATTTTTTAACCTGTTTGCAGAAAAAAACAATTTTGCTTAATGTACCCTATATAATCACATGAATATAAACAATTTAAATATTCAATACGTACACTTTGAAGAATTTTGCTACATCAGTTAACCTTGGCTGCATCTTTGAATAATGAGTGATGGAAATTGCATTGTATGTTATGTAGGTGGTGCTTCTATTTACCAAGGCCTCATCATACCTAATTACATTACTCCAAAATTGTATATGTAAAAAAAATAGAAAGCGCAATTCATTGGATCTGTTATCTTGAATATTAAATATATATGATCATCACACAATATGTGGATCTGCATTCACCTACAGAAAATAAGAACTCTGACTAAAAATAATTAAATGTAAGATTTTTATCTTTCAAGTGTTATTGTATCTTCATGCAACTGCATTATAAGGAACTAATAGTTTGTATATTTCAATGTTAATTAATGGGCCTTTTTTATAGGTATGGTGTAAAGAAAGAAGGAAAAGTGGTATCAATTTAACAGGAAATGGATGGACCGTTGGCAATACTAACCAAAATCATCAAGAATATGATGGTAGTTTTAGATGATAATGGTGAATGAAATGTGATAAGGCATTCAACCATTTACAGTAGTTATGCAGAACTAGCTTGTGTGAAGTGTGTATTTGGTTATGTTTAATGGTTAAAGTTATTTTGTCTTTAGTCTTATAGTTTAGCCAAGTTGCAGTGGTTTTCTCCTATTTATCTCATTGTCTTAGAAGTGATCACATGGAGTGTAACACCCCAACCCGGAGAGCTGACGTGTCACTATTACAGATATCAAATCAAAAACTAAATCTATGATATTAAAGAGACGGTCAAAAGAGATAAATTCAAACAAACCAGATAATCCGAAAGAACCTAATTAAGTTATTCATTACATCAATTAAAGTAAAATACAATCTTGGTCTTCAATTCACTCTTCACTGGTTTCCCGGATTATCCTGATTTCCTACAATAAAATAAGGAAACACCACAAAAGAAAATACGGCTGAGCCAAAAGTTGCTCAGTGACGGAAAGAACAATAGTAGCGATTCGAAACATAAAATACTGATATCTGATACTGAACGGATCATATGGTATTGAAACGGAAATCTGATTCTAAACATATAATACTGATACTGAACCGAACATGTATTACTGAATTGAACTGATCTACACAACGCGTATATATAAACAAAATAAGTCGTGTAATATAAGAAGTACCCAGAGCCGAAACTGAACTGATAAGTACATAGCTAGCTAGACTATGCACTAATGAGATGGTGTGTGGGGCGTACACACATGATTCCATCCCCCGGAACTGAACTGATCTGAACTGAACTAGGATCGATACATCCGCCTCCCAGATATTATGGCCAAAGTACTACTTGAGTACTAACGTGTTAACGGAGACGCCGTGAACTATTTATAAACACCGTCACGAAAAGTGTCATGTCATTGACGCCACAATGACATGTCGGACAGCTCGGGTAACAGAGTGCTAAATCAAATGGTAATACAGCTACCAACATATAACGTATCAATAGAATATTTATAGGAACATGCAATAATGAGCACAATTTATAAAATATATACTGCATGCTACAGGTCTCAATAAATAACACTAATGAGTCGAACGAATCGGAGCATAATTAAATAATAATGATGTACGACTAATAAAGGCTAAATGAGTCATATTAACGGAAGTAAAGTATCAAAAATCCGTACTACAAAATAACGGAACAGAATTTATACTATGATAAAGATAACCAAGAATCCGTACCTTATACACGAATGACAATAATCAGAAACAAGGTCTAGGCTCGGTTAACGCCACGAGAACCTACGATAACGTAACGCAAATTATAGTTTGGATTTTCCTATTTTAGATTGGAAAAATTCCAGTTCTGCCCCTGTCTATTTGCACTAGTTAAAAATACTAAATGACGTTTAAAAATTTTGAAAATCTCCAGTTTACTAGATTAGTGATTTCTAAACAACTTTCATTTAGAAAAGTTTCTGATTTGCATTACCGAAATATGAGAAAAACGTGGATTTTTACAGCTGCGCAGAACTGCTAGCTGTTACGAAAACAACTATTTGGAGGTTTAAACGAATGAGTTTTTCGATGTTTTATATATCAACATATTCGTCTTTCGATGAACTTCGTCATGGACATAAGGTTTAACTGATTTGAATCTGTTATGAAAAAGTTATGGCCTCTGTAAGTTGGCTGTAAAATACGGCGTTTGTTAATATTATTTATCGAAATTGTTAAGGTTTTTAAACAAATAAATTTACAGAAAATAATCAGATAACTTGTAAAATAAACACGGTTTATAAAACTGATTTCTAAAATTTTTAGAAATTTTTCATAATTGTTTTAAAGCTGGAAAAGCTTTAAAAAAATAGGATGAGGGTGCCGGGTTTGAACCCGGGACCTCAAAGTCAGGATGTGAGTGGGGAACCGGTAGACCAAGGCCGCAGCCGCGGTAATTCCCAGCTTTTAATTCTTATAAACACAATTTAAACAAATCCCCAAAACTAGTTTATCATCCCAATCAAATTTAGGTATCAATCATTGTTGTTAACAGAAATGATCATAGGGCTTTTGATCCCTAGATGAAATCGAGTGGGTATATGGGTTTAATTACCTGATTCGATGTGATTTCAATGAAGATCGAGTACAAGAAAAGGATCGCGATCTGTATCACTGGTTCGATGCTCAAATCACGATGATAATCAAATTCCTTTCGTATGAAGCTTCAACGGTTGTTTATGATTCAAAGCCCTCAATCAATTTAAGGTTACAATGTTTCGAGGATCGCTGTCGACCAAGTTGCAGGTCGCGAATTAGAAGGTGATTAAACTGAGTATTTGGGTTTGTTTCAGACGAAATTGGGTATAAAAACAAATTTGAAATGATTAAAATTCGATAGTGCTCGATTACTTTGATTATTATACGCGTTTAGTGCGATTTGAACGTGGGTGTCGGCCGAAAGTAGGGGAATGGTGGAACGGTTCCAAATCGCACTCAAATATTAAATTGCAGTGGGTCATGGGTTCGAATCATCCATGTGAGTTTGTCGGGAGTGGTTTATTGAGTTGGACACGATTAAATCTGCGTGTTTTGGGTCGCCGGAGTCGTCGCCGGAGAGGGTGTCGGCGGTGAGGTGGTCGACGGTGGTGATGGTGTTTTTAAAACAAAATTACATCTTTGGTCCCTGTAGTTTTAAGGCTTATTATTTTTCTGCCAAACTTGTTAATTCAAGTTTCCAAAATTGCAACATCACCCCTGAGCTTTTATTATTATTATTATTATTATTATTATTATTATTATTATTATTATATTATTATTATATATTATTATTATTATTATTATTATCATTTTTATGGGTATTATAATTCTACCCCCCTTAAAACAATTTCGTCCACGAAATTGCTAGGTACAGATCGAACAAAGATATGACATAACGTACACGGAGTAGTAGAAAAATCAACAAGTGAACAAAATTACTCATAATTATTCAATTGCTGAAACAGAATCGATTCGGCAGACAAAATCGTATAAAAGATGACTAATGTGATATTCTAGAAACAGATAAATGATAACTTCCTAACTGATAACAGAAACATATAAAAGATAATAATTAAGAGGTAAATAGATACGGATATTGAGAACGGATTTCATCTTCTATCTCCCATGTAGCTTCGCGTTCGGAATGGTTTTTCCATAATACCTTAACAAAAGGAATAGTTTTCTTACGCATAATGCGTTCTTGTCGGTCAAGTATGGCCTCGGGTTCCTCCTCGAACGATAAGTCTTCACGAATTAGATGCAGCGGATAGTTTACCACGTGGAGTGGATGATAATTGTATCCCCTTAAAAGAGATACATGGAAGACATTATGCACATGTGACAGTTGAGGTGGTAAAGCCAAACGATACGAGACCTCACCAACTCTTTCTGGATTTCAAATGGTCCGATAAACCGTGGACTAAGTTTCCCTTTAAGACCAAAACGTCGTAAGCCTTTGCAAGGCGAAACCTTCAGGAATACTTTGTCACCGACCTTAAACTCCAAAAGTCGACGGTGTCGGTCTGCATAACTATTCTGTCTACTTTGAGCTTCCTTTAACTTTTCTCTAGCAATAGCAACTTTCTCATTCGTGATTTGAACTAACTCGGGTCCTTCAATGACTCTTTCACCGACCTCTTCCCAACAAATAGGTGCTCTACATTTACGACCATACAATAATTCGAAAGGTGCCATGCCAATGCTAGCTTGCCAACTATTGTTGTAAGCAAACTCAACCAAACACAAGTACTCATCCCAGTTCCCAGTCCACTCTAAGGCACGTGCTCGAAGCATGTCCTCAAGTGTCTGAATAGTACGCTCCGACTGACCGTCAGTCTGAGGATGAAACGCCGTACTAAACCTCAACTTGGTACCCCATGCAGCTTGCAAACCTTCCAAAAGCGAGAAGTGAACCTTGGGTCTCGATCAGACACGATAGACACCGGAGTGCCATGAAGTCTAACAATCTCTTGTGTAAACACTTCAGATAGTTTGCTAACCGAAAATCCTTGCTGAATTGGGAGAAAGTGAGCCGACTTTGACAATCTGTCAACTACAACCCATATTGCATCATTCTTCTTGAATGTTCTTGGCAACCCTGTCACAAAATCCATGGAAATATCAACCCATTTCCATACAGGAATAGGTAGTGGCTGAAGAAGTCCACTAGCTCTTTGATGCTCAATCTTAACTTGTTGACAAGTAAGACATCTGCTAACAAATCTAGCCACGTCTTCTTTCATACCATTCCACCAGAAATTCTGACGAAGATCACGATACATCTTAGTAGATCCAGGATGGATAGAGAACGGAGAATTATGTGCCTCAGCTAATAACGATTCTCGAAGAGAAGAATCATTAGGCACACATAAACGTTTACCACACCAGATTACTCCATGCTCATCTACTCTGAATTCTGATTGTTTACCAATCTCCACATTCTGTAAGATTGCCCAGAGTTCACCATCGTCTTTCTGTGCGTTCTTAATCCGGGATATTAAGTCTGACTCAATCTGAAGTCTAGCGAGATATCCGTCGCTCTTGCTAATATGTAGGCCAATACCCAATCTATCAAGATCGGTAATGTTCTGAGGTTGTAGCTGTAGGGAGGCTACTGTTCCTGAGCTTTCCTGCTAAGAGCATCAGCTACCACATTGGCCTTTCCCGGATGATACTGAATATTGGCATCATAATCTTTTAACAACTCTAACCATCTTCTCTGCCTCATGTTTAGTTCCTTTTGTGTGAAGATATATTTCAAGCTCTTGTGATCAGTAAAAATATCACAAGTCTCTCCGTAAAGATAGTGACGCCATATTTTCAATGCGAAAATAATAGCAGCGAGTTCAAGATCATGTGTAGGATAATTAACCTTGTAAGGTTTCAACTACCGTGAAGCATAAGCAATGACCTTACCATGCTGCATTAGCACACATCCAAGTCCCTTTTTAGAGGCATCGCTGTAAATCTGATATCCACCCGTGCCCGAAAAGTGTGAGAACAGGAGCAGACACCAATCTTTTCTTGAGCTCTTCAAAACTTTTCTCTCGTTCATCATTCCAAGAGTACTTAACCCCTTTCTTTAACAGTTGCGTAAGGGGTAGAGCTATAACAGAAAAACCTTCGACAAATCTGCGGTAGTAACCAGCAAGGCCAAGGAAACTACGGACTTCTGTGGCTGAGGTAGGTCTAGGCCACTTAGTGATCGCCTCTATTTTAGCAAGGTCCATCATAATACCATCCGCAGAAACGACATGACCCAAAAAGGCTACCTTGCTCAGCCAAAATTCACACTTTGAAAATTTAGCATAAAGCTTCTTTTCACGTAGTGTTTCGAGCACGATACGAAGATGATTCTCATGCTCCTCCTTACTTTTAGAATAAATTAAGATGTCGTCGATAAATACAATGACGAACTTATCGAGGAACTTGCGAAAGACTCGGTTCATTAGGTCCATGAATACGGCCGGGGCATTAGTTAACCCGAACGGCATAACCAGGAACTCATAGTGACCATACCGAGTACGGAAGGCAGATTTAGGGACGTCAGAATCCTTGATCTTTAACTGATGGTAACCAGACCTCAGATCGATTTTAGAGAAACACTTTGCACCCTGAAGCTGATCAAATAAATCATCAATACGAGGCAGAGGGTAACGATTACGGATAGTGATCTTGTTGAGTTCTCTGTAGTCAATGCAGAGTCTCATACAACCATCTTTCTTCTTCACGAATAGGACCGGTGCGCCCCAAGGCGAGACGCTTGGTCTAATAAATCCCAAATCTAGTAATTCCTGTAACTGCTCCTTTAAATCCTTAAGCTCCATAGGTGCCATATGATACGGTGCCTTAGAAATGGGCTCAGCATCTGGAATAAGATCAATAGTGAATTCTACCTCGCGATCTGGTGGAAGTCCGGGTAACTCCTCAGGAAACACGTCAGGAAAATCACATACAATCGGATAATCAGATATGTTCGGCTTTTCAGAAGATGTAGCTTTCACTGAAGCTAGGAATCCCACGCAACCGTGCGATAAGAGTTTCTGAGCCTTAAATGCAGAGATGATTTTCAACGATTTCCGAGGCTGAGTCCCTTGATAAACGAGTTCAGGGCATTGAGGATTTCCAAATAAAACACGACGAGTCTGGCATTCAATAGTAACGTGATGTCGAGTTAACCAGTCCATACCAAGTATGACATCAAAGTCACTCATTTGCATAGGAAACAAATCAGCTTTACGAATAATAGACTCGATTCGGATCGGACAATCCCTATAGACATGCGAGATGATAGTCGAATCTCCTAATGGAGTAGTAATAGCCAATGCGTGCTCTAAAGCAGTCGGTGCAGTCATTAAATACTTAGCAAACAAAAGAGATACGACAGAATGCGTAGCGCCCGTATCGAATAAGACATAAATATCCCGCTTCCCAATGCAAAGGGTACCGGAGATCATACCTAGGGCGTTTACTATCAGTATCGGATAAGACATATATATGTATATAATACGTCCTCAACACCAAGTATCTTAAACAATTTCTCAATATGACTGATCCAATTTGCACCTCGACCGGATCACTAGAAGTACTGAAAGACTTAGGCCTTTGCTTCTGAAAACGTTCCAACCAGACATGAATACCATCACGGGGTGGTGGTGTATTACCACCGGAAGGTGCTCCTGTATTGTTTCCACCAGGTGGCGCCCCTGTGGCATTACCACCCGATGATGCCCCTGTGGCATTTCCACCAAGTGGTGCGCCAGTGGCGTTACCGACAGGTGGTACTCCGGTAACATTTCCAACTGGTAGCATTCTAGTGGCATTGCCAGTAGGTGGTTACAACCATATTAGCCTGCTGCATTTGCTGAAAAACAGTTTGGGCTGTCTGAGCCATCATATTAGGGAGCATCCCCGAAATAGCAGTGTCAATAACATTAGCGACCAGTGCTTCCAAGTTTGCATCAGACGAGGGGCCATTCGAGTTATTGCGGTTGTTCACACGTCTCTTAGGAGCCATCGGAAATGAAGATATACGTGTGAACACTAGAATTTAGATTAAAAAGAGGTTAGATCCTAATCCAACGTCTACCCATTACCTCACAAGTTTATTATTAATGTTTAAGTTTTCTACAGGAAAGAGCCTTTGCTCTGATACCATAACTGTAACACCCCAACCCGGAGAGGCTGACGTGTCACTATTACAGATATCAAATCAAAAACCAAATCTATGATATTAAAGAGACGGTCAAAAGAGATAAATTCAAACAAACCAGATAATCCGAAATAACCGAATTAAGTTATTCATTACATCAATTAAAGTAAAATACAATCTTGGTCTTCAATTCACTCTTCACTGGTTTCTCGGATTACCCTGATTTCCTACAATAAAAAAAGGAAACACCACAAAAGAAAATACGGCTGAGCCAAAAGTTGCTTAGTGACGGAAAGAACAATAGTAGCGATTCGAAACATAAAATACTGATATCTGATACTGAACGGATCATATGGTATTGAAACGGAAATCTGATTCTAAACATATAATACTGATACTGAACTGAACATGTAATACTGAACTGAACTGATCTACACGATGCGTATATACAAACAAAATAAGTCGTGTAATATAAGAAGTACCCAGAGCCGAAACTGAACTGATAAGTACATAGCTAGCTAGACTATGCACTAATGAGATGGTGTGTGGGGCGTACACACATGATTCTATCCCCCGGAACTGAACTGATCTGAACTGAACTAGGATCGATCCATCCGCCTCCCAGATATTATGGCCAAAGTACTACTTGAGTACTAACGTGTTAACGGAGACGCCGTGAACTATTTATAAATACCGTCACAAAAAGTGTCATGTCATTGACGCCACAATGACATGTCGGACAGCTCGGGTAACAGAGTGCTAAATCAAATGATAATACAGCTACCAACATATAACGTATCAATAGAATATTTATAGGAACATGCAATAATGAGCACAATTTATAAAATATATACTGCATGCTACAGGTCTCAATAAATAACACTAATGAGTCGAACGAATCGAAGCATAATTAAATAATAATGATGTACGACTAATAAAGGCTAAATGAGTCATATTAACGGAAATAAAGTATCAAAAATCCGTACTACAAAGTAACGGAACAGAATTTATGCTATGATAAAGATAACCAAGAATCCGTACCTTATACACGAATGACAATAATCAGAAACAAGGTCTAGGCTCGGTTAACGCCGCGAGAACATACGATAACGTAACGCAAATTATAGTTTGGATTTTCCTATTTTAGATTGGAAAAATTCCAGTTCTGCCCCTGTCTATTTGCACTTGTTAAAAATACTAAACGACGTTTAAAAATTTTAAAAATCTTTAGTTTACTAGATTAGTGATTTCTAAACAACTTTCATTTAGAAAAGTTTCTGATTTGGATTACCGAAATATGAGAAAAATATGGATTTTTACAGCTGTGCAGAACTGCTAGCTGTTACCAAAACAACTGTTTGGAGGTCTAAACGAATGAGTTTTCAATGTTTTATATATCAACGGATTCTCTTTCGACGAACTTCGTCATGGACATAAGGTTTAACTGATTTGAATCTGTTATGAAAAAGTTATGGCCTCTGTAAGTTGCTTGTAAAATACGGCGTTTGTTAATATTATTTATCAAAATTGTTAAGGTTTTTAAACAAATAAATTTACAGAAAATAATCAGATAACTTGTAAAATAAACACGGTTTGTAAAACTGATTTCTAAAATTTTTAGAAATTTTTCATAATTGTTTTAAAGCTGGAAAAGCTTTAAAAAAATAGGATGAGGGTGCCCGGGTTTGAACCCGGGACCTCAAAGTCAGGATGTGAGTGGGGAACCGGTAGACCAAGGCCGCAGCCGCGGTAATTCCCAGCTTTTAATTCTTATAAACACAATTTAAACAAATCCCCAAATCTCCATGAACCCTAGTTTCATCCCCGATCAAATTGAGGTATCAATCATTGTTGTTAATAGAAATGATCATAGGGTTTTTGATCCCTAGATGAAATCGAGTGGGTATATGGGTTTAGTTACCTGATTCGATGTGATTTCAATGAAGATCGAGTACAAGAAAACGATCGGATCTGTATCACTGGTTCGATGCTCAAATCACGATGATAATCAAATTCCTTTCGTATGAAGCTTCAACGGTTGTTTATGATTCAAAGCCCTCAATCAATTTAAGGTTACAATGTTTCGAGGACCGCTGTCGACCAAGTTGCAGGTCGCGAATTAGAAGGTGATTAATCTGAGTATTTGGGTTTGTTTCAGACGAAATTGGGTATAAAAACCAATTTGAAATGATTAAACATTCGATGGTGCTTAAATTACTTTGATTATTATACGCGTTTAGTGCGATTTGAATGTGGGTGTCGGCCAAAAGTAGAGGAATGGTGGAACGGTTCCAAATCACACTCAAATATTAAATTGCAGTGGGTCATGGGTTCGAATCATCCATGTGAGTTTGTCAGGAGTGGTTTATTGAGTTGGACACGATTAAATCTGCGTGTTTTGGGTCGCCGGAGTCGTTGCCGGAGAGGGTGTCGGCGGTGAAGTGGTCGACGGTGGTGATGGTGTTTTTAAAACAAAATTACATCTTTGGTCCCTGTAGTTTTAAGGCTTATTATTTTTCTGCCAAACTTGTTAATTCAAGTTTTCAAAATTGCAACATCACCCCCTGAGCTTTTATTATTATTATTATTATTATTATATTATTATATTATTATTATTATTATTATTATTATTATTATTATTATATTATTATTATTATTATATTATTATTATTATTATTATTATTATTATTATTATATTATTATTATTATTATTATATTATTATTATTATATTATTATTATTATTATTATTATTATTATTATTATTATCTTCATTTTTATGGGTATTATATGGAGTGTCTGCTTGATCGTGAAAGATAAATAATGGCTCCTTGCAACAAAAATATTGTTTGGGTGATTTTCGACCCGTTGACAAGAAATATAAGAACAAAGATGGCCTTAGAAGAGCTCTGCACTAGCTTAGAATCAGAATCAAACCAACTTAATTGTTTGGATGTTTGTTCATATTTTCAGATCCCTGTATAGACCGTAGTAATAGATTTGAATTATATGTTTAAAATACTAATCACTTCAATATTATAGTAGTTACAACAATACAAATATGAACCATAGTGCAATATAATTAGTAGGCAAATTCAGGAAGATAAAACTGCCATGTTGAGAGCTTGACTGATGGTGTTATGCCACAAAACCAAAAGAAGTTGAATTGTTCGCAGCAATGCTTGATCGAGGACATTTTGCTAGTTTAAAACAACTATCAACATATCCTTCCACTTATACAAAACTCATATAGACACAAATCTATCCGATTTACTAAATTCTAGGTCATGACTCATGATCATATGTTCGAGTCATCAAACCCACTCGTCTCGTAAAAATTTAAAACTGCTCACAATTGTTGGATATCAGCCTCAATAAACAATAACAAAAATGATTTGATCAAAAACTAATGATCGACTCTTTTGATAGTTTGGAATTAGAAATCGCAGTACATCAAAGAAACTCATAAAACAAGCATAAATAGACCTAAGCCCACTACCTACGTGAACAGAAAATAACTCCTACAAACTAGTAAACATGACCATGATTAAATCCACTACTTTGACCCAATAAACATAAAAATAAATGTGATAGAAATAAGCTTTTGCTGCAACCCATCTGACCCGTTTGATTACCCGAACAAGAAGCTCCAACTTTATGACCCGTGACCCGTCAAGATTATACCATCATTCACCCCCTTAATCTTGACTCGTTTCTTCTTCAAAGTAGCGCTGGCTCGTCATCATCTTGAGCTAAATTAACCTCTTCTTCCTTTGATTCATGATTTGGACACTTAGCAGCATAGTGACCATACTCTTGACAATTATAACACTTAATGTTCCTTTTATCACGATGCGTGCCATTTCCCTTCGGTCTTCATTAGGTTGGAACCGACCACCTCTACCTCTACCATAACCGCGACCTCTTCCTTGACCACGACCTCTTCCAAATTGCCCTTTATCAAACTCACCACGCTTGGTTCTCTCTTCCCAATCCTTCTTTGAAAGCAACAACTTACCTTGATCATTGTCTTCCTCTTCATGAACTTTGATTCTTTCTTCATAAGCCTTCAATCTCCCCACGGCCTCCTCAAGTGACATATTTTCTATTTCCGAATATTGTTCGATAGAAGCAACAATTTGCAAGAACTTCCTTGGAACCGAATTTAATAATTTTCTCACCACAATTTCATCATCCAAGCTAGACCCGAGGCTCTTGAACTTTGTAGCAATTCCACTAAGTTTGCCCAAAAAATCATCAACTGTCTCGTTGTCTTTCATCTTCAACATCTCTAACTCGATTCGGAGAGTTTAAAGTCTCGCCTTTTGAACTCTATCGGCTCCTAAATATATACCGGACACGAAGAGCTTCCCACACATCCTTTGCATCTTTATACTTTGCAACTTGAAGTAACACGTCTTCCGGTAGTGTTTGAAATACGAATGCCCTCGCCATCAAGTTCTTTTTAGCCTCGACCCCAGCTCCCGTGACAGGATCAATTGCTTCCCACAAACCGTATGCTTGTAGAATTGATTCCACCATGATTGACCAACTCGTGCAGTTCGTAGTCGATAACTTCGGACATTGCAAAGGAATGTTACTTTGATTACCTGCCTGCACAATAGCACCACGATTTGAATCTTCTTCCGTCATCTTACCTTTTACTCAACCTGCAAAAGATAAAAAATTAACAATACACCTTTCTTCCCTTTTTTTTCCTTCCCGTACACTATTCCCAATTAGTTGTTTGTTTGACTTTTTCAATCATTAAAAATATGCACCGCCTTGATTTCTTCACCGTCACCAAACGTGATAATCACAAATTGATTACACAAAATCAGTTTTTTTAATCGCACACAACTATTAATAACAGAATTGTTGTTGCACTCTGCTACAAGTCTCGGCTCTCACACAGGTAACCGATTTATCACACAAATCTCTCCTCGATTTTCTTTAATCCACGTACGCAGACCGTCTTCTCGCTTGAACCGCTAAACCACACAGGTTGATCAGATCGAACCACACAGGAAATCTTGATTAGTTGCTTATTTCTCTTCTTTGATCTCCACACAGGACTCTACTCTTGATCTCACAGATTGTTCACTCGATCTCGATCACACAAATCGGATTTTGCTCGGTTTCACACAGAAACGTTACTGGTATCTTTCTTCCTTCATATTCACATGCCTCTCTTAAGATCCCAAGGTATGAGCCTAAGGCTCTGATACCAATTGTTGGATATCAACCTCAATAAACAATAACAAAAATGATTTGTTCAAAAACTAATGATCGACTCTTTTGATAGTTTGGAATTAGAAATCGCAGTACATCAAAGAAACTCATAAAATAAGCATAAATACACCTAAGCCCACTACCTACGTGAACAGAAAATAACTCCTACAAACTAGTAAACATGACCATGATTAAATCTACTACTTTGACCCAATAAACATAAAAATAAATGTGATAGAAATAAGCTTTTGCTGCAACCCATTTGACCCGTTTGATTATCCGAACAAGAAGCTCCAACTTTATGACCCGTGACCCGTCAAGATTAAACCATCAACAATAATATCTTAAAAGTTACAATATAATCTTTGTCCTTCCGTATACACATCACAAAGATCGCCAAATACCTAGACATCAACCAATATTATCATTTGTTTGCATTACTTCATGACTCAATCTCAACCATTAAGCCACTTTTCTGGTCCCTGATAGTGGACCATATACATTTATTAGAGCAACATGTCTGACTTCATAGAATCATAGTCAAGCAAAACCATTTTCATCCACTCTCTTGATTGCCCCGATATGGTTTTAGATTTTATTTTCAATCCATCTACAATTCTTAGTAAAGATAAAACCTTATTATATTACTTTACATGAAATATTAAGTTGTTTCTATTTTATTTTAGAGTAAGGGGTTGTTTGAAATCCCTTAGTATCTCGGTCAGAAGTGGTGACCGGGTAATGGTTGTTGCAAAACAGACCGGATAAAAGGAAAAATATGCATGGGTCAGTGGTATCGAACCGGGTCAGACGTGAAAAGGTGAAAATCAAACACGCTGACCGGCCAAAATGTCTGGCTGGGTCAGTGGGTCAGACATATCGACCGGGTCAGAAACAAATCAAACAACCCCTAATCTTATTAGTCAATAGCTAAGATCGAATTACATGGAAAAGTTTGTTTGAATGAAAGTCAGTGGGCCAGACATATCGATCGGGTCAGAAGCAAATCAAACAACCCCTAATCTTATTAGTCAATAGCTAAGATCGAATTACATGGAAAAGTTTGTTTGAATGAAATTTTAATCATGATATTTTGTTGACTTTTTTTTCTTTTAAGTTCCTCCACTTTCTTTAAATATACATAACTTTTATGCATGACATTATAATATTTATAAAAATAAAACAACAAGACAACATTATTTAATCTTTAAAACAAGTACATAGCCAGCTTAAAGAAATACATAGCCAGCTTAAAGAAATACATAGCCAGCTTAATAATAATAATAATAATACTAACAATAACAATAATAATAATAATAACAATAATAATAATAATTAACAATATTAACAATTTAGAATTATTTCTTTTAGAGACTAACACAATAGTAATATAATATTAATAATTATTTCGCCACATGCACACTGTAGCTTTAAAGTTGCCATTTCTTTTAGGAGACTAACACAATTTAGCTTCTTTAACTTTTACAAAATTAACTGATTCCCCTTAAAAATATATATATAAAAACCCTAAAAACCATAATCCATTATATACTCTTAACAATTATAACATTAGTATATAGTAAAATTTAATGGTTGGTTGGTTGTGTCACGTGAAGGCTATTTATTGGCCCATGTTCATTTCATTTTCTTGATTGTACAATGTAAGGCATCGGCAATTAATGGTTAGATCGATTATTTTAGTTGTATCCTATTTCTACCGTTAGAAATTTTAACACCCAACTATATCCACGTTTTACAATTCGAATATGTGTATGTAATATTTGTCCACTATATATTAACTTCCCTTCCACGTACTTTTCTTTCTTTTCACCCACAGCCACCATCGACGACCCCTATCGCTAACTCTTTCTTTGATAATCTAGGTAGCAATGGTGCTTTTTGGTTAGCCTACTGGACTGGAATGACAAAAATGTTAAATGTGTATGATGTGCATACGGAGAAAAATAATAAAAAAAAGTGGATAATTGTAATTTGGGCCAGATCTAAGGATGAAATAAGTATAAGTATTACTTTTATATAATGCGAACAATATCAATTTGTTAAACGAAGGCCGGATGCTGCTTTATTAAATATGTACTCATAGCAGACTTCCATATGAAAAGACGAAATACTAAGTACATATAATAACAACACATATAAATTAATATGAATAATCTAACACATTACAAGAGTTCCTTGATCACAATTACATAACATCTGACAATCAGATTGCCAATATTATACGATAAAAAATACCAACCCGCATAACTTGTATGCTTATTTTTTTGGGTTTAACACTCAAACACATGTTTTATTTGGTAAATATACAACAACAAACCGGCCTCGAGACTATGCCTCGAACCCAACTTGACTTCACAGCGGTAAGTCATGGTCACGACGGTCTAACGGTGATAAAACCCAATCACCATTATCATTAATCACCATTCTTTTGTTCTTCTCACCCCACCAATTCACTGGTATTTTGAACTCTTTTTTCAAAAGATCAGTTGACATATTCACCCACCCTAAACTTCTCTTCACTAGTCCCCAATCAAAATCACCATTCATCCCATTCCAACCACTCAAACTATGCAACATACCCTGCAAGTTATGAAAAACCAATGGATGAAGCATGCTACTTACCTTATCTTCGGTTTTCAAGTATGGAGATTTGTTGGTGTCGATCAGTATCTCGACACCAACATCGACATAGCCCAGCAATTCACTTGGGACATTCTCCCATATGTTCTCACTGACCCATTTTATTATCTTGCTTGGCCAAAACGGGATGATGTCTGGAACATTCTTTACCCTTAGCACTTTAAGGTTAGGTAGTTCCTCCATCTTTGCTTTGAAAGATTGATTCCCGACTTGGGGACAAGCGAAAATGAAAGCCGACACATTGATGGTGGGTGTCACGACGTTCCTAGCAATGTCGAAAGCGGATAAAACAGCTAGACATGCACCAAGACTGTGTCCCGTGCATGTTATGCTTACTTTTTCGTTTTTATACTTGATGAGTAACCCTTTGACGCGTGCCAAGAGCTGCGTTCGCGCACTTGATGGAATGAATTCGGAGTTCGGGTTGCTTGTGTTGTAAATTGTAAGCCATCCTCCCATGACTAGTGGCTTATCTACATCTACATAGAAAATATTTCACAAGGTTAGAAGACATGATGAAAGTTAAATGAATTTAGAATAAAAGAAAAACTTTGTATAACTTTAATAAAACACTTGAGAAACTTAGTTACTATTCAGACCACACCTGTTAACTTCTCCTTGGTGACCGTAGCTGTAGAGTTGGCACCAGGGAGTAGTGGTTCAGGTGACACTGGCATTGCACCCGCTATGTCGTCTATCCACTCGTACGTCCTGGCGGTCCCGCGCCACACCATGCATATTTCACGACAACCAATGAACTTACTATACTCGTCGCTAGAAACTCCGATGTACCCCATCCAGTTGGATTCGAATTCGCTACCATCACGAGACAAGCTAGGGTCGAGTAAAGGAAGAGCAGAGTCGACCCTAGCGGTGGCATAGATGAATGAAGTGACATTGTACTTAGGTTCAGCCCAAGGGAGCATGACTCCTTTAAAAAACGAGCTCATGCCATAGTAGCTGTACCCGTTGTACAAGGAGCCCTCATCATTATTGAACGCGCGCTCAGCAGCCGATGAGAGGTCACCGTAGCCGAGAAGGAGGTTGCGTAGGTCGAGGTCTAAAGGGTCAAGAAGGCCAGCCCAATTGTTGCTTCCATGGAGCTCATCGTATCTGTTTGAACCCATGAATGGTTACCTTTGTGTTTTTAGGAGCTGTGTGCCTCACATCTTGTGGTGTGAGTCCAAACTTATAGCAAGTTCTTGATGATGACATATTGACATATAAAAAACATGTAGTATTAAAAACGGCTGATTTTTGTTTGAAGTTGTATTGTTATGAGGGTGTATATTGTTATTATAATTTCTAAAAAGTAATGGTGCATGTTTGTTCAAATGTTGTTTGTTGGTTGTATATGATTTTTAGATATGTTGCGATGTAGTTGTATATATATGTATATGTGTTTGGGCACGTGTAATTGAGATTTAGTTGATAGAAATATAGTTATTATTGTACGGGGAAAATTAAAGTAAAAAGTTTATTTTCACTAAAAAAAAAGTTTAAAAGATTGACTCAACGAATTCCGATTGTTAAAACTTTGGTTATAGATGTTATATGGGTAACTGATAATTAGAATTGAATTTGTAATTTGATAGCAAAATGTTTACCAACTAAAGTAACAGTAGTAGCAAAACTAATCAGTAGCAAAGTTGATAAGTAGCAATTGTTACGGATAGCATAGTTGTCAAAGGCGCAAAGGCTGCGCCTTGGATTTAGGCGCAAAACCAAAGCACGTTCAAGAAAAACAAGACGCAATATAGAAAATAATAATAAATATATATACAGTAGGTAATGTGACAACCCGGAAAATTTCGGTAAAATTTAGGAATTAAAATTTAAAAATTCTAAAACTTGTATATAATTATTTAATGAATAAGTAATATAATATTAATAATAATAATGTTAATAATAATAATAATACTAACAATAACAATAATAATAATAATAACAATAATAATAATAATAATTAACAATATTAACAATTTAGAATTAAAGTGCAGGGGTTAATTTTGTAGTTTTTAAAACTTGATTTAAAAGCTTTGGAATAAAATAATAACAGTACGAAACTCCAGGGACCAAACGTGTAAATTTCTTTTAAAAAACCCCACCCCCCGCCCGTCACCCTCTCCTCGCCGCCGGCCACTATTCCAGTGGCTCTCCGGTGACTCCAAAGGCCGCAATCCGCTCGATTTTTGATCAAATAAACCACCCCGACACAATCTAGTGCATGAATCGAACTCGTGGGGTCTTGAAAATTGAAAAATGGTGTCGGTTTGGTGTGGTTTCCACCATCGACCGAAAGTCGGCCGACCCACTCACAAAATGCGGCACTAAAACTAATAATAATCAAAAGTAACTCTGCACTAACGAAAGGATAATCGATCATGATGTTCCACTAAGTTCAATTTAGTATAAAACGTACACAAATCCCTCATTCGAACACCACCAATACCCGCGACCTGCAACTCACTAGAACTCCACTCTCCAGCCTTTCTAACCCGAAATTAACAGAGGGTTTTTGATCACAAGAATTATTAGAAACTTCCTGTTGAAGGAATTGGATTATAATCACCGTTGGGCATCAATCGAACATCAAGAAGTCGCGACCTGTTCATCGTACCATTCACCTTCAATTCGAACACAAATCGGGTAATTTAACATACCTATACACTCGGTTTCACATAGGGAACAAAAGCCCTATGTTTAATTTCATTAACAACTTCGAATCAATGGTCAATTGATCAAGAGTTGAAAACTAGGGTTCTTGATTTGGGGAAAGGCTTACGGGTCTGTTTAAAACAAATTGGAACCATTGTTTACTGCGGCTGCGGCCTTGGTTCACTGGTTCCCTGCTTCCATGCCACCCCTGAGGTCCCGGGTTCGAACCCGGGCAACCTCTTTTACTTTTTTTAAAGGCCTTTTGAACCTTTTAAAAATACGGAAAAATTTCTAAAAATTATATAAACAGTTTTTATAAACTTTGTTTATTTCAGAAGTTATATAATTATTTTCTGGAAAAATATTTCTTTAAAAACCTATTTATTTATTTATTTATAAAAGTTATTTCAAATGTTATAAAATAGTTATTTTATAAAATGGACTTTAAACAATAATCATCAAGATATTAATGAACCTTATATTATTTTAATTACGGATTAATTATGTTAATGGTAAGAATTATATGTAATAATTTTACAAACTATTCACAAATACAATTAGTAACATTATAATTATACCATTGTTATCATTAATATCAATATTGATAATATTATTAATACATGGTATTGTTAGTATATCAAGTCGTGTACGTCAAAACAAACCAACCCGAAACTTACCAAATATATTTATTCGCAATAAACACATTTTAAAGACTTAGTTATAATTAATAATAGGTATCGATCGTGCTTGACCGTGCATTGCCTAATTCTTTGAAGTTCTTGTTCATATACATTACATCAGTTCAAGGTGAGTTTACAGCCCCACTTTTACTTTATACTCTTTTGGGGGAGAGAAACATGTTGTTTTTATAAACTCTATATTACATTGGATTTTTGTGATACTGCATATACTTGATACTATGGTGTATACTTGCCCAACGGACCGTTAATATGGACTTAACGAGGTAATTGTTAGTAGTACTACTGGGATTGACATACCCCACCTGGGCTAGTCGCGCTAGCACAACGTTCGTCAAACGGGTGAACGGTTAGCCTAATTACAAGTGTTGTGGTGTGTGATCCACATCCGGGCCTGTTTATTTATTTGATTACATGTCAGTTCGGCCGCGCCTTCATACACATAGTGATCATTATGGACTAGCTACCCATTATATGCTTTAATTACAAATCCGGAAATTTCATTATACTTGACGGATTAATAAATCTGGGGATTTCATTTATACTGACCGGATTAATAAATCCGGGGATTACATACTTGACGGATTACAAAATCCGGGAATTATATACTTGACGGATTACATAATCCGGGAATTACATACTTGACGGATTTCATAATCCGGGAACTTCATTACTGATAATTACTGTTTTCTGATAAACCTGTGAACTCACCAGTCTTGTACTGAGATTTTTGCATGTTTTCTCTCAGGACATTGATGTGGCACGTTTAGGAGCACAACATCTACAGCATGTCATTCTGTATTCACCACAAACTGTTTTCAAGATTTAATTTGCATTTACTTTACATAAACTGGATTGGACACATGTTTGTGTGTTTCAAAACTATTGTTGAATGTTTCACTGTAATCGCTTCCGCACTACTTAAATACATTTGGTCTGTTTACTTAAAATTAAGCAACTTATATGATTTGTAATTATCGAGTCGTTTGGTGTAACTAATGCTTATCTGAGATCCTGGTTATGTCATACGCCTGACAGTAAAACCCCGTTAGCGGATTTTGAGGGTGTGATAGATTGGTATCAGAGCATTAGTTATAGCGAACTAAAATGAATTTTGCATCTCATATGCATTGCATTTTAGACTATAGCTGGATTTGCATTAGTTACACACACATAGATTACTAGGCTATGCCTACTAAATTGGTTGCCTGGAAATTTTTGCTTAAACATATTCCTGTGAGCATATGGCTACCGGGATGGTGGCTCCAAGTTGCTGTGAGTCACGGGAGAGTTTGTGTGCATTTGACATCGCCTAAATGTTCTTCGTGATTTGTGTGACACATAGACACCTGTATTCTGGATTTCCTGGCAAAAGGCCCTCGGGCAAAGGCAAGCATATCGCATATATCTCATTGCGAGACCTGGTATGCTTACCTGGGGATTTCTGGGATGAGTGATAAACTATGGTCAATACACAGGTCTCTAAGGCAAATGGGTCAAATTACCTTGGCGTGTCAATAATTCCCAAACTTTACTGATCCTTTCGACCCTGATACAATACATACATATTTGGTACTTCAACCATTGATGACCACTATACTTGACAAGATATGTTAACCTGATAGGAGGAACCGGGGTGATCATGCAAAGCAAGTTACCATTACGGGTGCACACGTAATTGTAATTTGTCGTGCATGCTAAGCCCGGTGAATCTGGTCGGGTGGTAACATTGTAATCAGTATAAGTCATCATTCCTACACGTTGAGCAAGAAAGCCTCGGTTCTCATAGAACATAGCCACTGATGTGGAAACTATTAATCAGTTCTATTTGTAGGAATGCTCACACTTACCTTGAATTTGGACGTAATTCAAACTATGACATTTGCGTTAATCCCACGGATTCGGACTGATTCTCTAGCTTATCTACCCTTGAATTTCTTTTCCTTTCCATTCCAAGACAAAAGGTCTATTTTCATATGACTAATAGCTTTTGATATTTGGTAATGTAAAGAATGTCTGGAAGAGGACGCGGGAGAGGTAACATCTCAATGACACCTGCAGAGTTGGCAGCGATAATCAATCATAGCATCACCGCAGCGTTGGCAAACCAACCCCCTCCATAGCAGAACCCTATTGGTCAACCGACTTGCACCTACAAGTCCTTTATGGACTGCAAGCCCAATCCGTTCAATGGAACCGAGGGAGCGGTGGGACTGCTCCGTTGGTTCGAAAAGCTAGAATCGGTGTTCGAAATCTGCAACTGCCCTGCTGGGAATAGGGTAAAATATGCTACTGGCACACTGGATGGTGCTGCTCTGAGCTGGTGGAACACACAAGTTCAGATGTTGGGCATTGGAGCTGCAAACGCCATAACATGGGTAGAATTCAAGAATCTGCTGAAAGAGGAGTACTGTTCACGAGACGAAATACAAAAACTGGAGACTGAATTTTGGAACCTGAAGATGGTAGGTTCTGAAATTGAAGCTTACACAACTCGTTCTCACGAGTTGGCTACTCTGTGCCCCACTATGATTAACCCGGCTTACAAACGGGTTGAAAGATACATCGACGGACTGGTACCTGAAATCCAGAGCATGGTCACCACTGCTAGACCAGCTACCATTCAGGAAGCTGTTCAACTAGCCCACAAGTTGACTGACCAGGCTGTCGCGCAAGGAAAACTGCCCTCGCGAGGTGCTGCATCTGGTTTCCACAATAACAAGAGGAAATGGGAGCCATCTACCAGCGGAAAGCAATCTTCATCCTCCACTTATCAACCTCAACACAAGAAGTTTAATCAGTCCCAACCCTCTCATTCGGGCGGCTATCAGGGAAATCTCCCAAAGTGCAACAAATGTCAGCTCCATCATACTGGGCAGTGCACAAAGAGCACGTGTGAAAGGTGTGGGAAGTTCGGGCATGTTGCCAAGTATTGTCGGGTGAATCTCTTGGGAAAAGCACCTCAACAACAGCAGAACCACAATCAGACTGTGTGTTTTGAATGTGGTCAACCTGGACACTTTAAAAGGGATTGCCCGAGACGGAAAAAGAATGGTGACAATGGTGCTACTGATAAGCCCAAGGACAACAACAATGGTGGTGGCGGAGGCAGAGGCAGAGTCTTCATCATGGGCTCAGGTGAGGCTCGAAACGACCCTACTGTAGTATCTGGTAGATTCTCTATTAATGGGTGTTATGCCTCTGTTTTATTTGACTCTGGTGCCGATAAGAGTTATGTGTCCACCAAGTTTAGTAAAACACTAGGGATGGTGCCTACTGATTTGAGTTCTAATTATGCCATAGAAATAGCCGATGGTAGTACGATAACAGCAACACAAGTGTTTAAAAACTGTAAGCTAGGCTTATCCGGACACACCTTCAGCATAGACCTTATTCCTGTCACACTAGGAAGCTTCGATGTAGTCGTCGGGATGGATTGGTTATCCCAGAATAGTGCTGAGATCGTCTGCAAGGAGAAGCTGATCAAGTTACCTATTTCGGACGATGAAAGTCTTATTGTGGAAGGTGAAAAGGTGGGTGCGGTGGTCGGCATCATATCATATTTGAAGGCTCAGAAATGTCTCAGAAAAGGACACCTTGCCTTGTTGGCACTTGTTACTGAACCGAAGGCAGGTGAAAGGCGAGTTGAAGATAATCCTGTTGTTAGAGATTTTCCTGAGGTATTTCCCGAAGACCTACCTGGTCTTCCTCCACACAGACAGGTAGAATTTCAAATTGAACTAGCACCAGGAGCAACTCCAATCGCTCGGGCGTCGTACCGTCTGGCACCGAACGAACTACAAGAGCTGTCTAAGCAATTGCAAGAGTTGTTGGACAAAGGATTCATACGTCCCAGCTCTTCACCTTGGGGAGCTCCAGTGCTTTTCGTTAAAAAGAAAGATGGAACCTTCAGGATGTGTATTGACTACCGTGAACTGAACAAGGTGACAATCAAGAATAGGTATCCACTCCCACGCATTGATGATTTGTTCGACCAATTGCAAGGATCTAGCTACTATTCCAAGATTGACTTGAGATCAGGTTATCATCAGTTGAGGGTTCGAGAAGAAGACATCTCCAAGACTGCGTTTCGAACACGCTATGGGCACTACGAGTTCACTGTAATGCCTTTTGGGCTGACTAATGCCCCAGCAGTTTTCATGGACCTCATGAACCGTGTCTGCAAACCTTATCTGGATAAGTTTGTCATTGTCTTCATTGATGACATACTAATCTACTCCCGTAATAAGGAAGATCATGAGGGACATTTGAGAACCATACTGGAATTGCTAAGAGATGAACAGCTTTACGCAAAGTTCTCAAAATGTGACTTCTGGATGCGTGAAGTGCAATTCCTTGGGCACGTGGTGAATGAAAGGGAATACATGTTGATCCTTCAAAGATTAAAGCAATCAAGGATTGGCCGGCACCAAAGACGCCTACTGAGGTGCGACAATTCCTTGGTTTGGCAGGCTATTACCGGAGATTTATTGAAGGATTTTCTAAATTGGCACAACCTTTGACTGCCCTGACTCATAAGGGAACAATTTATAAGTGGGGTAGCAAAGAGGAAACAGCGTTTCAGGCGCTTAAAGACAAACTCTGCAGCGCACCAATCCTAGCCTTACCAGAAGGAACTGATGACTTTGTTGTTTACTGTGATGCATCCATCCAAGGTTTGGGGTGTGTATTGATGCAACGTGACAAAGTCATAGCTTATGCATCTAGACAGCTCAAGGTGCATGAGAAGAACTATACAATGCATGATCTGGAATTAGGAGCTGTAGTGTTTGCCTTGAAAATCTAGAGGCACTACCTATACGGAACCAGGTGCACGATCTATACGGATCATAAGAGCCTCCAGCACATATTTAACCAGAAGGAACTAAATATGCGGCAACGACGATGGTTAGAATTACTCAATGATTATGACTGTGTAATCAAGTACCATCCGGGTAAGGCTAATGTGGTAGCCGATGCCCTTAGTCGTAAGGAAACCCTAAAGCCTCGTCGGGTGCGCGCATTACAAATGACTATCCACTCTGACCTACCAATGCAAATCAAAGCTGCTCAATCTGAGGCTTTGAAGATGGAGAATCTCAAAGCAGAATCCATGCGAGGCATAGAGAAACAATTGGAGGTTAAAGCTGATGGAATCCGTTATTTTATGAAACGGATCTGGGTACCACAGTACGGGAACTTGCAAGTGTTGATAATGGATGAGGCTCATAAGTCACGTTACTCGATCCATCCAGGTTCAGACAAGATGTACCAGGACCTGAAAGAATTCTACTGGTGGCCAAAAATGAAGGCGGAGATAGCCACATACGTAAGCAGATGCCTAACTTGTTCCAAGGTTAAGGTGGAATACCAGAGACCATCCAGCTTACTCCAACAACCGGAAATTCCTGTGTGGAAATGGGAGCAGATCTCGATGGACTTCATCACGAAGTTACCTAGGACTCCCAGCGGATGCGATACCATTTGGGTTATAGTAGATCGCTTAACGAAATCCGCACACTTTCTGGCAATCCGAGAGACTGATCGAATGGAGAAGCTGACACGTATCTATTTAAGGGAAATAGTCTCTCGGCATGGCGTGCCGATATCTATCATTTCTGATCGTGACGCTCGGTTCACTTCTCACTTCTGGCAATCATTACAACGATCATTGGGAACGCGGTTGGATATGAGTACCGCGTATCACCCGCAAACCGATGGTCAAAGTGAACATACGATCCAAACACTGGAAGACATGTTGCGTGCCTGTGTGATTGATTTTGGCAGCAGCTGGGAAACTCATTTACCGTTGGATGAGTTCTCCTATAATAACAGTTATCACACCTCGATTAAGGCAGCTCCATTTGAAGCATTGTATGGACGTAAGTGTCGATCACCTATCTGTTGGGCAGAAGTAGGAGAAAGCCAACTTACAGGACCCGAACTTGTGCACGAAATGACTGAGAAGATCGTGCAAATTCGTAACCGTATGGCAGCAGCACGTGATCGACAAAAGAGTTACGCTGACAAGCGTCGTAAACCATTGGAGTTTCGGGTTGGTGACAAAGTACTGTTGAAAGTCTCACCCTGGAAAGGTGTAATACGCTTTGGAAAGCGTGGGAAGTTAAACCCAAGATACGTGGGGCCATTCGAGATTGTCAAACGGATTGGCCCAGTAGCCTATCAGTTGAATTTACCTGAAGAACTCAGGGGGATACATGATGTATTTCACGTATCCAATCTGAGGAAATGTCTGTCTGATGAATCATTGATCGTGCCTTTGGAGGAATTAAAGATAGATGATCAACTACATTTCATCGAAGAACCTGTGGAGATCATGGATCGAGAGGTCAAGACACTAAAGCGTAGCAAAATCCCCATTGTGCGCGTAAGATGGAACTCTAAACGGGGACCAGAATTTACATGGGAACGGGAGGATCAGATGAAGTCTAAATATCCACACTTGTTCGTGGATACACCTTCGGAACCTAACTCCAACTAAATTACAGGACGAAATCTTCTCAACTAAGGGATACTGTGACATCTCATGATATCAAGCAAAGAACATTGTGGGTCTATTTTCACAATTGTTCTACCTCATAAAGTTCACGTGTGTGTGATAGCTCAGATAATATAGATGGTTTCATGGTCACCTTCTGATAAACAAAAGCGCTAGAAACATTCAAGATATTCCCAAATCAGAAAGGAAACCTAAGATTCTTCTTGTTGAAGATCATGTAGTGAATGTGATGGTGTGTGACATCTGTCACTAACTAGTATGTCAGATTGCATTAAGCTCGTTAACTCTCTGTGTGTATTAACTGTCCTCATGTATTTTCATAGTTTATTCATCGGTTAAACCGAATTCTTGCATACTAGTTTATTTACTCCAGTGTTCCAATTTTCGGGACGAAAATTCCTCTAACAGGGGGATGATGTGACAACCCGGAAAATTTCGGTAAAATTTAGGAATTAAAATTTAAAAATTCTAAAACTTGTATATAATTATTTAATGAATAAGTAATATAATATTAATAATAATAATGTTAATAATAATAATAATAATACTAACAATAACAATAATAATAATAATAACAATAATAATAATAATAATTAACAATATTAACAATTTAGAATTAAAGTACAGGGGTTAATTTTGTAGTTTTAAAACTTGATTTAAAAGCTTTGGAATAAAATAATAACAGTACGAAACTCCAGGGACCAAACGTGTAAATTTCTTTTAAAAAACCCCACCCCCCGCCCGTCACCCTCTCCTCGCCGCCGGCCACTATTCCGGTGGCTCTCCGGCGACTCCAAAGGCCGCAATCCGCTCGATTTTTGATCAAATAAACCACCCCGACACAATCTAGTGCATGAATCGAACTCGTGGGGTCTTGAAAATTGAAAAATGGTGTCGGTTTGGTGTGGTTTCCACCATCGACCGAAAGTCGGCCGACCCACTCATAAAATGCGGCACTAAAACTAATAATAATCAAAAGTAACTCTGCACTAACGAAAGGATAATCGATCATGATGTTCCACTAAGTTCAATTTAGTATAAAACGTACACAAATCCCTCATTCGAACACCACCAATACCCGCGACCTGCAACTCACTAGAACTCCACTCTCCAGCCTTTCTAACTCGAAATTAACAGAGGGTTTTTGATCACAAGAATTTTTAGAAACTTCCTGTTGAAGGAATTGGATTATAATCACCGTTGGGCATCAATCGAACATCAAGAAGCCGCGACCTGTTCATCGTACCATTCACCTTCAATTCGAACACAAATCGGGTAATTTAACATACCTATACACTCGGTTTCACATAGGGAACAAAAGCCTTATGTTTAATTTCATTAACAACTTCGAATCAATGGTCAATTGATCAAGAGTTGAAAACTAGGGTTCTTGATTTGGGGAAAGGCTTACGGGTCTGTTTAAAACAAATTGGAACCATTTTTTACCGCGGCTGCGGCCTTGGTTCACTGGTTCCCTGCTTCCATGCCACCCCTAAGGTCCCGGGTTCGAACCTGGGCAACCTCTTTTACTTTTTTTTAAAGGCCTTTTGAACCTTTTAAAAATACGGAAAAATTTCTAAAAATTATATAAACAGTTTTTATAAACTTTGTTTATTTCAGAAGTTATATAATTATTTTCTGGAAAAATATTTCTTTAAAAACCTATTTATTTATTTATTTATAAAAGTTATTTCAAATGTTATAAAATAGTTATTTTATAAAATGAACTTTAAACAATAATCATCAAGATATTAATGAACCTTATATTTTTTAATTACGGATTAATTATGTTAATGGTAAGAATTATATGTAATAATTTTACAAACTATTCACAAATACAATTATTAACATTATAATTATACCATTGTTATCATTAATATCAATATTGATAATATTATTAATACATGGTATTGTTAGTATATCAAGTCGTGTACGTCAAAACAAACCAACCCGAAACTTACCAAATATATTTATTCGCAATAAACACATTTTAAAGACTTAGTTATAATTAATAATAGGTATCGATCGTGCTTGACCGTGCATTGCCTAATTCTTTGAAGTTCTTGTTCATATACATTACATCAGTTCAAGGTGAGTTTACAGCCCCACTTTTACTTTATACTCTTTTTGGGGGAGAGAAACATGCTGTTTTTATAAACTCTATATTACATTGGATTTTTGTGATACTGCATATACTTGATACTATGGTGTATACTTACTCAACGGACCGTTAATATGGACTTAACGAGGTAATTGTTAGTAGTACTACTGGGATTGACATACCCCACCCGGGCTAGTCGCGCTAGCACAACGTTCGTCAAACGGGTGAACGGTTAGCCTAATTACAAGTGTTGTGGTGTGTGATCCACATCCGGGCCTGTTTATTTATTTGATTACATGTCAGTTCGGCCGCGCCTTCATACACATAGTGATCACTATGGACTAGCTACCCATTATATGCTTTAATTACAATCCAGAAATTTCATTATACTTGACGGATTAATAAATCTGGGGATTTCATTTATACTGACCGGATTAATAAATCCGGGGATTACATACTTGACGGATTACAAAATCCGGAATTATATACTTGAAGGATTACATAATCCGGGAATTACATACTTGACGAATTTCATAATCCGTGAACTTCATTACTGATAATTACTGTTTTCTGATAAACCTGTGAACTCACCAGTCTTGTATTGAGATTTTGCATGTTTTCTCTCAGGACATTGATGTGGCACGTTTAGAAGCACAGCATCTACAGCATGTCATTCTGTATTCACCACAAACTGTTTTCAAGATTTAATTTGCATTTACTTTACATAAACTGGATTGGACACATGTTTGTGTGTTTCAAAACTATTGTTGAATGTTTCACTGTAATCGCTTTCGCACTACTTAAATACATTTGGTCTGTTTACTTAAAATAAGCAACTTATATGATTTGTAATTATCGAGTCGTTTGTGTAACTAATGCTTATCTGAGATCCTGATTATGTCACACGCCTGACGGTAAAACCCCGTTAGCGGATTTTGAGGGTGTGATAGGTATAAAGAATTAATATTACTCCCTAAACATATATAGAGAAAGTTTATATTATAAAGTCTTATTTTTGTAAAAAGTGTATAAATAATAACAGTCATTGATCTAAAAAATGAACGATTCAATTTAAGATGAAATATTATGTAAAATAGGGGCCTAAGGAGTAGATTTGTAAATAGCCTAAAATTGAATTCATTTAAATTCTCCTAGTTTAAACTAATTTTTTAAACGCATATAACTTTTATATGATATTATTTTTTAAAAATGTTACACTAGAAAATCACTTATTTATTCTATTTAATTTGATTATAGTATTGCTATATTTTTATAAAAACTCAACATTTTTTAAAACGTCTATATGTTATGTATATAACTTGCGTGATTATTAATTTTGAAAAACATAACTTATGTAATTATAATATAAATTGCGTAATTATAAATATAATTTATGTAATTATTTGTTATAACGTAAGTAATTTTTCTTTGTGTAATAATAATATAACTCGCGTAATAAAATATATATAACTTGCGCAATAAAAAATAGAGTTAACTGCGTTTTTCGTGCCTGAGGTTTTATAAAAATTGTCGTTTGAGTCCAAAAGTTTAAGTGTTATCATTTGCATCCAAATGTTTCATAAAAAGTCATTTGAATCTATTTAACTACTCCTGAATAACACCATTAATTTTTTTCGTGTCGTAAGGCTACGACGAGCCTTGGCGCTGCCCGACACCACCACTGACACCCCTCCACACCGCAAAATTCCTCTT